>LPNX010687957.1:250179-287717 GCA_001517045.1 Pseudotsuga menziesii
ATCGATGGTGGGGCTTTTTCCTTGAGCTCCTCACCACGATCAATTACAATATATACATCATGCAAACGGGGTCAAAACCGGGGACATTACACCTCACCTGTCAAGAAGTACAGGTTGTGGTCAGCCTCACTCCACTAAAATCCCATCTCCCGTAGATAGCTATCAATCCTCGAGTACCATGCTCGAGGTGCCTGCTTGAGCCCGTAAAGAGCTCGATGCAGTCTGCATGCATGCGTCTCCCTGTTCTCCACATCAAACCCCTCTGGTTGCTCAATATACACCTCCTCCTCTATCAATTCGTTGAGGAAGGCAGTCTTGACGTCCATCTGATGGACACGCCAGCCCATCTCAGCTGCTAGTGAGATAATGGTCCGAATGGAAGAATACCTAGCAACAGGGGCAAAGGTCTCCTCATAATTAATACCCTCCTTCTGTGAAAACCCCTTTGCCACGAAGCGCGCCTTTTACTTCTCCACGCTTCCGTCTGCTGCATGCTTCACCTTGTAGATCCATCTGGATCCCACCGCCTTTTTCCCTTGTGGCCTCGGCACAACCTCCCATACCTGGTTTTTCGTAATGGAGTCATACTCTTCAACCATAGCTTCCTGCCACACATCATGTTGTGCAGCCTCCCCGAAGCTGGAAGGTTCAGAGTTAATCAACTCTGTCATCAGTGCCATATAACTAAGCCTCTCTGGTGGTACACTCCGTCTAAAAGATGTCTGTGGAGGATCTACCTGCCTGGAATCCTGCATTATGGATCTAAACCACTTAGGCCTTGGCCTAGTGTCACCTGCTGCGACTGTTGGATATCTGTCTCCTGCTGCATCTCATCCTTTAAGTCAATGACTGAAGGATCCTGTCCACCTGACTCCCTCTGACCACTAGAACCTGCGCTCTGTGTCTGTACCTGTACCTGTACATCTGGCTCCTCCAACTTGACTCCCGACTCCTGTGCTGGTTGTTGCCCTGCTAGTAAGTCCAGAGATCTTCGCAAGGCCCTGTCCTCATCGAACTAGACATCCCTGCTCACAATGATCCTCCTGCGAGCAGGAATGTAAACTCTATATGCCTTCGAAATCTCGTTGTACCCAACGTACCCAACAAGTAGCTCCTTCTCTCCAGAAGGATCCAGCTTCTTCCTATTATCAGCATGAACATGACAATAGCAGACACTGCCGAATATGCGAATGTGACTCACATCTGGCCTAATGCCTGTGAAAACCTCCTCTGGTGTCTTCCTCCCCAAGGCTATGTGGGGACACCTGTTCTAAATGTATACTGCAGCCCTGTATGCCTCGGACCAGAGGAATAGTGGTAATCCCTGATCAAATAGCATGGCCTTGGCTGCTCCAACCATAGTCCTGTTCTTCCGCTCTGCAACTCTATTCTGCTATAGGGTATGGGGCACAATGTGCTCCTTCTTGATCCCCTCAGTCAAACAATACTCCATGAACTCATTTGAAGTGTACTCACCCCCGTTGTCTGTCCTCAACACCCGAATCTTCTTTCCTGTTTGGTTCTCCACAAGATTGTTGAACTCTCGGAACCTCTCAAAGACCTTTGACTTGACCTTAAGGAAATAGATTCAGGTTTTCCTAGAATAGTCATCAATGAAGGTTACGCAATAACTGTAACCACTGAATGAATGGACACTCATAGGTCCGCATACATCTGAATGCACCAAGTCCAAGGGCTCCTTAGACTTGTGCTCACTCTGTGGGAAAGGCTTCCTAATGTTCTTCCCCAAAGCATAGCCCTTGCAGTGGTTATGTTTTTCCTCCTGTACCTGAGGAACTCCAATGACTGCCTGTCTCAAATGCTTCAGTGCTCCATGGTGTAAGTGTGTCATCCTCCTATGCCACAACTCACCCTGACTGCTGCTGCTGTTGCTAACTAGAGCCTTTGCAGGCTCAAAATGTAATCTACACACTTTCCCGCTCCTCTGCCAATCACCCGATCCAAGCTCCTATCTGACCCCTTGGGCCTGATATACACTCTATGGTCACGGAACTTCCCCTGATATCCCTTGTCCTCCAGAGTGGAGACTGATATAAGGTTCTTGGTCAGTCCTGGAACATATAACACATCAGCAAAACTGAGGGGTTTGCCAGACTCTCTCTCAAATGAAACAGTGCCAACTCCCTGCGCCTAATACCGCGCATCATCACCCAACTCAACATGGATCCCTATTCCACCCTCCTGCAAGTCTCTGAAGAATCTAGATGCTCCACTGTCAATGTACCATATGCTACTCCCTGTGGTGCTTACCATGCAAGCTATCAAGCAAAACTCCTCATCGAAGTTCCTGCTGAACTCATCCACCTCTGCAGATCCAGCCATCTGAGTGTTACTCTTCTTCTTCCTGTCTCGGCACTGGGAGGCAAAGTATCCCTGCTTGTGGCAAATAAAACACTTGACCTTTGACACGTCAAGGTTCTTCTTACCATCCTTCTTCCTCTTTGCCTTCCCCTTGCTCTTCCATGTAGGCTGTAAGGGCTAGAGCCTCCTCATCCACAATCTGTGGGGCACTGTTGGATGAGCCTGATCCTTGACCCATGCGGGTCTCCTCCTGTACAAAGTCATCCCATAGTCTCTGCCAATCAAGGAGCTTCTCCCTAGCCACAACACCTTTGACAAAGGTGTCCCATGGCTTAGAGAAGCCATTGAGGGCTATCCGAACTAGCTCCTCATCATCAATTTTAGAGCCAACAGCTCCAAGCTCATCCCTGATCTGTGTGAGCCTCGTGAGATAAGGCACCACTCCTTCTCCCTTGGTCATCTTGGCGTTGCACATCCTCTCTTACAACACCATCCTCCGATTCTCGTTCTTGCTCTGGTACAGACTTTCCAAAGCCTTCCACATCTCCAATGCGGTATTCTTACCAGAAAGGTGAGGGACTATATGGTCCTTCACTCCATCCATGATAATCAACATGGCTCTGGAATCAATCTTCTTCCAGGCTATTAGATCTGTCGGATCTGTGGGTGCAACCTTCGTGGAGTCAATGTGCTCCTCTGCATCACTGACGTTTAGGATCCTTGTGATCATTTCTTTCCATGTAGGAAAGTTCTGAGCACCCTGGATTCTATCCTCAACTCTCAATTGCACGGCCATAGTGAAGTGTACCTGTCAAACCCTAGATATGGAAGTCAAGGTTTGTGTCTTCCTATAGATCTGCCCCTGATCTATCACTGCTGCTGCAAATCTCTCAGCTTTTGCTCACCAGAGCTCTGATACCATGTAAATTTTCCTTTAATATTCAACTAGGGTTAAACAGTGCATGCAAAATATCAACTAATAACCACACATGAATATCTTTTACAGTATGCAGCGAAATATAAAACTGAGAAATAACTCACAACATCACATCACAATATTGACACTATTATTTTGGGTATGGAAACCCCCAAAAAAACCCAAGATGGGAAAACCGGTGCAGCAGTCAGATATAGATTTTATTATGAGAAAATATGGAACCTTTACAATCACTGCAAATTCACCCAAACCTGGTGAATGCAACACCCGACGGAATCACTAGGCAAATCCTCAACACCCTCTTGTGTGAGTGTACGGCCCAGCTGTACGAAGCTCGATGATCCTGTTGCTCACTCCTCCGTCTTCTCAACTAAATCCTCTGTCTGACTTTCTCTCCCTGTCTGTATCCTATCTCTGTTGGAATACAAGTGTGTGTGTTCTCTCCACCAATTGATCTCTCTTTTATAACTTTAGGTAAAACGAAAACCCTAATTTCACTTTCACTTTAACTAGTGGTAAAGCAAAAACCCTAATTTCACTTTCACTTTAACTAGTGGTTCACTAAAGTTAATTTAGATCACTTTAATTTATTTTCCAAAGTAAACTTAGGAAAAATAAATTAAATACAACTAGTTTCCTAATTTAAGTCTTCTGCATGCAAGAAAACATGCATGCAGGAAGACCTTCCTTGTTGCTACTAGTTTAACAATATACACTCTTTGTGATGATATGCATCCTTGGACATTCCTTGTGGTCATGAATGTATTTATGAAGTCGTTGAAATGATCTTGAAAGATTTGATAGCCCACTTGTTCTGAAGGTCCACCTTAAAGAATTCGGAGCCCTTCAAGATCTGTTGAAGAAATAATTCCTCAAAAAAATGAAATTGAACCCCGTGAAGAGGTTAAAAGACCCTAAAATTACAATCCTATACACAAGTCTACAAAGAATACAAATCAGCTCAGCAAAAAATTAAAAAGATGACAGGTCGGCCTCAACAATCTGAGATAAATAAAGGACTATTTGAAATATATTGAGTCGGCCTCATAAAAATATTGCTGCTATTGTAAAGTCGGCCCAGTATATTGTTATGACACAATTAGTATATAAATAAAAGTGAACTCGTGCTATTTGTTTACTGTGGAATTCATGGAAGATGAAAGTGTATCTGAAATTCGGAGGAGACTGAAAACGAGCAGAGAATTCGGAAGTAAAAAGAGGGGCAGAAATCCAAGGAACAGAGGAGCAGGAGGCCGAGGATCATGCCTTTTAGGGCAGGTTGCTATGAGAGATACATTTTGATGTGAGTCTGAGTCTGATCTAAGGTAAAAACAGAGCGAAGGGAGAAGTGCAGCAGTGAAGAAGAGGAGCAGAACTCAGTGTAGCAGAGGTGTATCAGTAGAGCAAAGTTTGGTCAGTTGGTCAGACAATTTGATCTTGTTATTGGTTATGCTATTTGGGTTTGTTGTTGGTGGTGTATTGGGGTTTGATTATGGAATTACAGACTTAGGGAAAGTCAGATATATCATTTGTAAATCTATATTTTTGGGGTGTTGGTGCATCCCCGTCAGTTGGAGCTGACTAAACCATTTTGGTAGGTGGTGCCACCTTGGGTTGTAGGTGATTATCCTGGAGATTGGTGTCTCCTATCAATATACAAAAGCATTATCATATATATTATTTTGTTCTCTGTGTTGGAATGTTGATTGGTATCATATAAATAACCATGTAATGTTGAATTGAAAGTTAAATTAAAAAATAATGTTGCAACATTGATTCACCCCCCAACTCTCGATGTTGCTGGGGTGTCTAACAGTTAATGCGTTAATGGGATGTATATCTTCGTCCTCCTTCACAGTCTTAATTAATGGGTCCCCATCCCAGTTTTTTAGAACCACAAGAGGACTCTGTCAAGGATGTCCTTTGTCACCATTTTTGTTCTTGCTTATAGCAGAAGAATTGAGCATGTTAATTAAAACTTCAAAATTGGATGGGTCCCTTAAAGGAGTCAAGGTTAACAAAAATATTAAACTCTCTCATCTACTCTTTGTAGATGGTATCTTGCTCTTTGGTGAAGGTTCTTTGAAAGAATGGAAAGTTTTTAAAGGCTTATTGGATACCTGCTGCGCGGCTATTGTAATGGATGGAGATGAATCTTCAAAAGTCAAGCTTGCTTTTTCATGAAATTAAACCAAAAGTCCAAGAACAAATCTCCCAAATTTTTTATTCTACTGGGTCAGATGGAGGAAGGTTTCAAGTAGATGGATTTTCATCTGAAACCTAACAATTACACGTATGCAGACTGGCTTTGGCTTTACAATAAAATTGAGGCTCAAGTTTCATGTTGGTGTCATCATTGGTTGTCTAGAGGTGGAAGATTAGTTTAGGTAAAAGCAGTGTTAAAAGTATATCGGTCTACTGGTGGTTGATTGATCATATCCCAAAAGGTATACTCGACAAGGTAAAAAAATAAATGTATCCCACTGGTCAAATGGTCTAATCTTGCCAAGGCCAAAGAGCGAGGTGGATGGTGCATAAAAAATATCTATTAATTTAGTAAGGTTGTGGGAGCAAAACGTTTGTGGTATCTTATGTTCTCAGATGGTTTCTAAAGTAAGATTATGAACGATAAATATTTCCAATGATATCAACCGAGGACTGGATCAGAATGTTGAATAAATCTTGCAGAGGTGCTTCAAATGTTTGGAAAAGTTTGATCAAGGCATTCCTGATTTTAGGGAAATGGGTGGAATGGAAGATAGGTAAAGGCAATAGGGTCAAGCTTGGCATTGATCCTTAAATAGGGTATATGGGGAACTATCGACTATTGAAGGATTTGTTTCAAATCTTATTCATTCATATTCGTTCATGGCTATTCGAAATTGTTTGATGTTGCGAAACAAAATCATTTTGGGTCATGGTTAAAGTTATGGAAATCAGCGGATGAGCCACTTTTACAAGGTCAGTGGGTTGAGGAGTGGTCTCAATACACCAGAATTGCGCAATACGAATAGTAAACTATGATGATGAGCTTAAGAGGTCATGAATAAGTCTAATGGTATACTCATAGCAAAATTGGTTTAATGAACTTTAACAGCAAAAGATCAGCAACGCAACTTTAAATGGTGGTAGAAGTCGATCTGGAAGTTGAAAATTAAAATCTTTGTGTGGCTAGATTGTCAAATAAATTATTGCCCTGGGACAATAGTCAAAAGAGGAACTCGTAGGGACCCAATCATTGCATTCTATGCAAGTCGAAGGCCTAATAGATGGACCACATATTCGTGGTTTGTCCTTTTGCCAAGCATGTGTGGGGTGATGTGTTGCAGTTGTTGAAGTGCCCAGGTCAATGGTCAAAATGTTAAAGTCTTGGGCTAGATTATGGTTTTTTCAAAAATTAACGACTTTGCACACCAATTTAGTCAATTACTTTGTAACACAAGATAAATTTCAAGATGCAAAACAATACTGCATAAAATTCCAACATAGTGCTAGATGCAAAACAGTAGGACAAATTAGAACATAATTTTCATCTCTTTCAACTTTAGCACTCCTCAATGGTTCCTGTGCTAAAGTTGGTCCTTGAGATGCAAATCATAGTAACAGCAGTACTAAAACAAAATGTATAACAGCAATACTAAAACAAAATATATAACAGCAGTACCAAAAGGTTAGTTGAGATCTGGTTTGGATCTGCCTTATACTCGGACACTTTTGGAATCTGCTCTTGTCACTGTAAGGACAAGCTGCCAAAAGGAACGAATGACATACCCTGAGAGAGAGAGAGAGAGAGAGAGAGAGAGAGAGAGAGAGAGTGCAGTAGTTAGGTTAAATACAGTAGCAAGTAATATGACCCAGACACCAAAAGTGAAAACCCCAGCAGTGACACTCCCCAAACACTGTTAGGTACTAGCAGGATTACAACCAGCTCAAGAAGATTGACACAAGTCACAGCTCAGATCAACCCAACAAGGTCAAGTCTGAGTCTTAGCATCCCACAAGAAACATAACTCTGTCCAAGCTTTCCACAAAGATCACAGCTCTGTCCAAACACCTCATAGAGGTCACAACTCAAGTTCAATGAGCACACATAAGTTCACAGCTCAGCATAGGAGACATCCAAGAATCATTGACCAGGTCTGAACAACCATACAAGGGTCACTGCCCACTCTAATAATCAGCAGAAAGGTTATAGGCATAGCCCAAGTCTGGGCAGCTAACAGTGGTCACGGCCCAGACTAAAAATACAGTAGGTAACAACACAAACTCACCCACAGAACAAGCCCTAGTAAATAACAGATCCCAAAACAGATCACAAATCCGTTAAAGGCATAGGGAGCATAAATAAGGTCACATAACAGCCCAAGGAACACAAACACGGTCATGGCCCAGCTCAATGAGCACAAAACAGTCACGGCCCAACTCAAGGAGCATAGAAACAATCACGGCCCAGCTCAAGGAGCACAAACAGTCACGGCTCAGTTTAGGAGCAGCCACCAACAATCACGGCCCAACATAAACAGTAGCAGCAGATAAGGCAAGAGAGCGGCAGCCTTAAGAGGCTGACAAAGAGGAAGTGGCAGCTCAAACAAACAGCAAAAGCCTATACGTCAAGCCAAAGATAGCAGCAACAAACCCAAAAATAGTCCCTTAAAGTATATCTCTAATCTTCTCTTATCAAGACATATGTCAAATGAAAAATTCAAGACTTGAATTTATAATCTAACAAGCCTTCTACAAAGGTCACTTAGGTAATCCCTAGGTTTTAGGGTGTTTACCAATAAAACATAAAAATAAAAATAGGTTGACTTAGAATAGGGTACCAAAGGTCCAATGGTTTTAAAAAATAAAAACCATAAAGTTAATTTTACCAATGGTCCAAGAATAAAAGCCATAAAATTAAGTTGACTTAGGATAGGGTACCAATGGTACAAAGGTCTTACAAAATAAAAACCATAAAGTTAAGTTGACTTAGGATAGGGTATCAATGGTCCAAAGGTTTTACAAAATGAAAACCATAAAATAAAAGTCATCATGTTAAAGGTACACATAATAAGAGTGCTAGGACCAAGTAAAAGATAAAGGACCAAAAGTCAACCAAAGGGGTGATAATAAGAAGGTAAGACAACCCTCATACCCACAAGTCCAAGGTGGGCAAACAACCCCCTTTTACCCAAAGGACCAACAAGACCAAGGACTTTTAATCTTTTCTCTCTCAAGGTATATTGTCACATGTGTTCCATATATAATTTATCACCACAACATAAGGAAGAAGATCCAAACTGGACGATGTGATCCTTTGGTCCTCAGTACTGCTCCCAAGGGTTAGGTGCTAGTGACATCATCAAGGGGTGGCCAGTCCCTTGCGAAACAACCTAGAAATAACTGAATAGGAGAGAGGACATCACACATCATCATCTTGGTCAACTTGACGAAGATCCACCCAGTTAACTGACCAAGAATGTACTTGCAATATCTGCTTGGTCCCAAACCAAGAATCTACCTGGTCCCAGACCAGGAAGTCACTGTCTCAACCTGCAGGATTTGCTTGGACATCATGTCGAAGAAACTGTCTGGTCCAAGACCAGAATACCCTAGAGACATATAGGGGCCCTAACCATATGTTAGGGACTTTGCCATGGCATCAACCTGCTTGGTCCCAGACCAAGAACCCCAGAATACTATTGGGGGCCCAAGGGTACCTTCTAGGGTCTTGCTCTGCCCTAGTTAACTGACTAAGGTACCATCCTCCCTAAGAATGGGTCTCGCGTATGCACTATCTTTAACACTCCCTCTCAGCAACACATCTTGTCTTGGAAGTACTTAGACTTCGACAGATGCTTAGTCAACACATCAGTAACCTGTCTACTTGACAAAGCATATTGCACCATGTCCTAGACATGGTGATACTTCCTCTTGATGTGTTCCTACCTATCATAGAGCACAGGATTTTCTGAGAGCTCCTAACAGCTCTAACTAACAACAAGAAGCTTGATCTTTTATAAATCCACTTGGAAGTTATAACTAACTTCCCTTGATAGCTGAGATCCATTTTCCGCATGTCATTTAACATCTTCCAATCCTGATGTTTGGCTACCTCCTCATAAATGGAGGTTTCTAAAACGATGACATGGCTCATCTGAGATATCTGGCTACCTCCTCATAAATGGAGGTTTCTAAAACAATGACATGGCTCATCTAAGGATGAACATCCAACATAACTAATCCTGCATTTTATGGAGCCTATTACTCCCTCTATACCTGAACATTCAGCTCCCTTTTGAGTTGTGCAAAACAAGATCTGGCAACATTCATTACTTGTCACATCCACATAATAAGATGATCTTATCATTCATATATGTACAAAGCAGCTATCTCAACACCATAAAGAGCATATCTATATGTCATGACAAAGAATCAACATAAGTTGGGATAGAAAGTCCTCCCTCTTTATATATGCCCTTATGCAGAAATCACATGGTGCATCTTGATCTTGACATCAAATTGAACATGTACCCTTAGAGGTGTCAAAATCATATCGTCCTCATGCAATAATATACATCTATTAGCACAATCTAGGTTAGGTCGTAACCCTAGACATGAGATTAAGCTCTAAAAGCTTCTTTGCACTTGCAAATTAATATTAGATTGATCGATGCATCACAAATAATGATTGTACATCAATGTCTTTTAAACCTGAGTATGCACTTCTTAAATAATATAATTTCAAGATGTCATGCATCATCACACTTGTTAGTATAAGCCATGATAGTTTAACACATGATCAGGATTATAATTGAATTCTTATGTCCTTATGCTAACAAACTCTAACCAGAAATGATCAACTTAGAAGATATCATAATCATAGTGGAAAAAATCGCCGAAAAATCGGCGATGTCCCGAAAACTAGCGATTTTTTCTGGCTATCGATTTTTTGGCCTGAAAAAATAGCGATTTTTCAAAAAATCTGACATGTGAAAAAATCGGCAAAAATCGGCAAAAAATCGGGAAAGATCGAGAAAAATCGGAAAAAATCGGTAAGCAAATTTTGACCCTAATAAAGTACAAATTTTGCATCTCTAATGCTTGTCGCGGTTTGCCGATTTTTGCCAATTTTTTTGCTGATGTTGCCAAGAAGATGTTTTCTGGACCCTCGCCGATTTTTTGCTGATGCCGATTTTTTCCACTATGATCATAATTATGACCATAAGTCAAGATACTACTGGGGTTTGTTGGTCTCTTCAAGGGGTCATCAAGTTTTTATTCTATCAAATCCAATTTCTGATATAGACTAAAATAATACATCTCTTTCTTCAAATGCCTCAGAGGTCAATCAATTTTGTAAATATCCGATCTTTACCATTTTTATCACTTCAATGGCCAAAATAAAGTTCAAACCCTTACTATTAGTTTGACACAGTTGAAACCCTTATCTTAGGATCATTGTAGACTCTTTTAGACTGCACAACAGAGTTAACTACAATCCCTAAGCTCTGATACCATGTTAGCGTTTTAAGTTAGATTATGGTTTTTTTTAAATTAACAACTTTGCACACCAATTCAGTAAATTACTTTGTAACACAAGATAAATTTCAAGATGCAAAACAATACTAAATAAAATTCCAACATAGTGCTAGATGCAAACCAATACAACAATAGGACAAATTAGAACATAATTTTCATCTCTTTCAACTTTAGCACTCCTCAATGGCCCTGTGCTAAAGTTGGTCCTTGAGATGCAAAACATAGTAGCAGCAGTACTAAAATAAAATATAACAGCAGTACTAAAACAAAATATATAACATCAGTACTAAAACAAAATGTATAACAACGGTACTAAAACAAAATATATAACAACAGTACTAAAAGGTTAGTTGAGATCTGGTTTGGATCTATCTTATACTCGGACACTTTTGGAATCCGCTCTTGTCACTGTAAGGACAAGCTGCCAAAAGGAACGGATGACATACCTTGAGAGAGAAAGAGAGGGAGAGGGAGAGGGAGAGTGTAGTAGGTTAAGGTTAAATACAGTAGCAAGTAATATGACCCAGTCACCAAAAGTGAAAACCCTAGCAGTGACACTCAGCCCTAAACACTCTTAGGTACTAGCAGGATTACAACCAGCTCAAGAAGATTGACACAAGTCACAGCTCAAATCAACCCAACAAGGTTGAGTCTGAGTCTTAGTAACCCACAAGAAACATAGCTCTGTCCAAGCTTCCCACAAAGATCACAGCTCTGTCCAAACACCTCATAGAGGTCACAACTCAAGTTCAATGAGCACACATAAGGTCACAGCTCAGCATAGGAGACATCCAAGAATCATAGACCAAGTCTGAACAACCATACAAGGGTCATTGCCCACTCTAATAATCAGCAGAAAGGTTATAGCCCAAGTCTAGGCAACTAACAATGGTCACAACCCAAACTAAAAATACAATAGGTACCAACACAAACTCACCCACAGAAGAAGCCATATTAAATAACAAATCACAAAACAGGTCACAAATCAATCAATGGCATAGGGATCATAAATAAGGTCACGTAAAAACCCAAGGAACACAAACACAGTCATGGCCTAGCTCAATGAGCACAAAACGGTCACGGCCCAACTCAAGGAGCATAGAAACAGTCACGGCCCAGCTCAAGGAGCACAAACAGTCACGACTCAGTTTAGGAGCAGCCGCAAACAATCACGGCCCAACATAAACAGTGGTAGCAGATAGGGCAAGAGAGTGGCATCCTTAAGAGGCTGAGAAAGAGGTGGCGGCAACTCAAACCAATTGCAAAAGCATAGACGTCAAGCCAAAGATAGCAGCAGCAAACCCTAAAACAATCCCTTGAAGCAGATCTCCAATCTTCTCTTGTCAAGACATATGTCAAAAGAAAAATTCAAGACTTGAATTTATAATCTATCAAACCTTCTAGAAAGGTCACTTAGGTAACCCCTAGGTTTTAGGGTGTTTACCAATAAAACATAAAAATAAAAATAGGTTGACTTAGAATAGTGTACCAAAGGTCCAATGGTCTTAAAAATAAAAACCATAAAATTAAGTTGACTTAGGATAGGGTACTAATGGTCCAAAGGTCTTACAAAATAAAAACCATAAAGTTAAGTTGACTTAGGATAGGGTACAAATGGTCAAAAGGTTTTACAAAATAAAAACCATAAAATAAAAGTCATCATGTTAAAGGTACGCATAATAAGAGTGCTAGGACCAAGTAAAAGATAAAGGACCAAAAGTCAACCAAATGGGTCATAATAAGAAGGTAAGACAACCCTCATACAGACAAGTCCAAGGTGTACCATAAAGGTGGACAAACAACCCCCTTTTACCCAAAGGACCAACAAGACCAAGGAATTTAATATTTTCTCTCTCAAGGTATATCGTCAAATGTGTTCCATATATATTTTATCATCACAGTATAAGGAAGAAGATCCAAACTGGATGATGTGATCCTTTGGTCCTCAGTATTGCTCCTAAGGATTAGGTGCAAATAACATCATCAAGGGGTGGCCAGTCCCTTGAGAAACAACCTAGCAACAACCAAATAGGAGAGAGGACATCACACATCATCATCTTGGTCAACTTGACCAAGATCCACCTGGTTAACTGACCAGGAATGTACCTGTAGGATCTGCTTGGTCCCAGACTAAGAAACTGCCTGGTCCCAAACCTGGAAGTCTCTATCTCAACCTGCAGGATCTGCTTCGACATCGTGTCCAAGAAACTGTCTGCTCCAAGATCAGAATACCCTAGAGACATATAGGGGCCCCGACCATATGTTAGGGACTTTTCCATGGCATCAACCTGCTTGGTCCTAGACCAAGAACCCCAGGAGACTATTGGGGACCCTAGGGTACCTTCTAGAGTCTTGCTCTGCCCTAGTTAACTAACTAGGGTACCATCCTCCCTGAGAATGGGTCTCGCAACTGCACTATCTTTAACACGAAAGATGTGTTGCTACAACGTTTTGATGAATGGCATCAAGATCATGAATTGAGATCCTTTCAAGCTTTGCCCTATTATGTTATATGAGGGATTTGGTTGGGCCGAAATAAAATGATCTTTGACGATCAAATCCACTAACCATTATGGGTGGCCATAGAATAAGGATGGCCCTTAAGGAAGAATGGCAAGAAAAACCTTCATTGCAAAGGTGAATCATCAGACAACTGAACTTTGATGTTAAACGAGTATGGGGATATTTCGATGGAGCGAGTCAAGGAAGACCTGGTATTTGCTGGGCTAGAGTTGTTTTGTTCATAAGTCATACACAATTTTTCTAACTAAAATTTGGGGTTGGACTCAGGTCCAATAGTCAAGCAAAAGTCATAGCTCTGTGGGTTCTTTTAAAATTTGTTGTCGAAAAAGGTTTGTAGGAGATTCAGGTTATGGGTGACTCGAGGCTCCTCATCGAATGGTGTAATAATCGATGCATTATTGCTAATATGATTTTGTATCCATGGCTAAACAAGGTCCTTGGGGAAAAGAACATAATCCAGAACATTTAATTTGATCACATTTAGAGAATTTATTGTAAAGGTTGATGCATTGTCAAAGGAGGCTCTCGCTTTACCTAAAGGATTGTTAGTTGTTACCACCAAGTCTACATAGGGTGTTCACTAGACATAAGACTTCATCCATCAAGGGACCTTCTAGTCCCCCATGCACATCAGGCAGTCTTTTGCCCAATTACATGTCCTTTGCAAATCCTTTGACATGGTTAAAAAGAGGTTGTTTGTAAAATTTCAACATCCATTACATGTGTAAAAGGGCTATCCCAAGTAAGTCACTCATGTTATGGCACCTTTGGAATGTTTTTTTACCTAGTCGAACTTAGATCCTAGTGATTAGAATTCATCATGGTTCACTCACACCTCCAAAGCCAAAGTGTGTTATGACATAGGTGCCTCGGATTGGTGTCTAAGTCCTTATGGTCCGATGTCAAAATTAATCTGTCACCATGGTCCTGCCATCATGCATGACCTATTAGGTCCCTTGGGGTTGAAAAATTGACAATTAACTATGTAAAAGGGGTGAAGGGGGTTAAAATTGAAAATAAAAGAATATTCTAGGCACCTACTCCCTCGAGGGGGGTCCATGCAAGTGCCTTCACTCATCCAGGGGAGCAAGTTAGCGCTCTCTCATCATCCATGTAGCATTGGGATCCCCTTGCAAAGGTGGCACCCCTCTCACGAGTAAGCTTCTAGTGGTGGCATTAGCTCTTAGTGTTTGCATGCCAATCTCCATCAAAGGAGGCCCCGATCCCCTAATTATGGGATCCTACTCCACATGTGGTGCCTTCCTCCTTGATATGCATGAGATCCTCCTCTAAATGGCGCATTTATCTTGCATGGGCATGCATGTCCCTTGATTTGATTGGGATCTCCTCCTATATGTGGCCTAATCAATCCTAGTTCACCTACCACTTGCACCAATTCTCCTCTAGGTGGCGCATTAGGGATTTGGAGGGCCCAATTACAGTTTTGGTAAGCCCCTCCATGTGTCACACTCTCCCAAATGCATGCATGAGCTCAAGGAGGATGCATTCTCTCCTCTACCTATTTCAAGAGACCTCCTCTCCTCTTATTATTGTCGGTTGTTAGTATGAGCATTGTTGTATTCATTCTCTATTGGAGACTTTTGGTAATATCAAGGAAAGGCTTTGGAGGTCATATCATTCTCACCTTGCAATTGTGTGGTATAAATTTCTTGCCTATGTTATTACTTGGATTATTTGTGTAAATTTCTCTTGTTAATTGTTGTAGCTTGCATGGTCATTGAAAGGTACTATTACCTAGTTGACATAAATCTATTCTAGACTTGTGTTTAGAATTTATCTTTAGTGATAGAGTGCTTGAAAGGAGGTTCTATTATCAATTTCAATATTGCTATACTAACACCTTTCAGGTAGGCTACACCATCAAGTTACAAGAAGAGGAGATCCCCTCCCCTTGCATGAGTTAAATATTTGCAGATTTTCTAAGAGCTTCAAGCATATCAGAGCAAGCCTTTAGCACCTCTTTTCACTTGAACACTTTCAAGCAAGACCCTAAAAGTTTGAAGCCTAAGTGACTCCATTGCCCACTCCTTGGCATCCTCTTTTCTCCTTCTTCAACCCTCCAAGTTTCAACGAAAAGGAAAAACTCCTCAAACTTCTCTCAATTTTGTTTAAAACTGCTTAAATTTAAGGATCAAACCATTCTAACAGCTTGCATGTTACATGCATATAGATCTACATTGCTAAAAGTCTTTATCATAAGTAGATGCAGAAGTACAAGCATTTCTAAGCATTGCAATCAAGTCAAATCTCTCATGCATCTAGGCTAGCACTTAGAAGTTGCATAAAATAGTGTTTTATATCATTTTTTGCACTCTTTAGTGTTAATTTCATAGCAACATCGAGAGCCATTCTACGAGAGAATGGACGCACCTGGTCAGTTACCAGAAGTTGATCAACATAATTCAGTCTGGGGCTAAGAGCCATTCTTTAAGAATGGAGGCACTTGGTCAGTTACCAAGATGTTTGCAGCTGCGAGACCCATTCTCAGGGAGAATGGTACCCTAGTCAATTAACTAGGGTAGAGTAAGACCCTAGAAGGTACCATAGGGCCCCCAGTAACCTCCTGGGGATCTTGGTCTGGGACCAGGCCAATTCCTGGTCTGGGACCAGGCTGATTCTTGGTCTGGGACCAAGCAGTTACTACAAAAACATTCATAGTCAGTTAACCAAGTAAATCTTGGTCAAGTTGACCAAGATGATGATGTGTGATGTCCTCTCTCCTAATAGGTTATTGCTAGGTTGTTTCTCAAGGGATTGGCCACCCCTTGATGATGTCACTAGCACCTAACCCTTGGGAGTAGTATTGAGGACCAGAGGATCACATCATCCAATTTAGATCTTCTCCTTATATAGTGATGATAAAAATATATGAAACAATGTACCTTGAGAGAGAGAAAAGATTAAAGTCCTTTGTCTTGTTAGTCCTTTGGGTAAAATGGGTTGTTTATCCACCTTTATGGCACACCTTGGTCTTGTGGGTATGAGGGTTACCTTGTCTTCTTATTGTAACCACATATGATTGACTTATGGTCCTTTATCTTTTACTTGGTCCTAGTATCCTTATGGTGGGTACCTTTGGTATGTTAACTTTTATCTTATGGTTTTTAGTTTTGGACCATGGGTACTTTATGGTTCTTATTTTGGGACCATTGCTACCTTATCCTAAGTCAACTTAATTTTAGATTTTTATTTTTTGGACCATTGGTCAAATTAATTTTATGGTTTTATTTTGTAAGACCATTCGACCATTTTATTTTATGGTTTTTATTTTAGCATTGGACCTTTGGCACCTATTCTAAGACAACCTATTTTTTATTTTGTTTATTTTATTGATATTCACCCTAAAAGCTAGGGTTGAAGAAGGACCCTTCTAGATTTCCTTCCAAGTTATAAAAGGAAGTTTTATCCTCCATTGTGATCATCCATCAAGACATATCTCAGCTCTGCCTATGGTTGTCATCTAAGACTTTTCTGTTGTTGCTAGGGTTTCACTGCCTTATCTTTTGGGTTTCCAGATCTCTTCCTTTTGTGTTAAGGGTTGTTAATTGTTGCTGCCTAAATCGTGAGTCTCTTGTTCAGTGTGGACTGTGTGTCTCCCACTGTGACCGTGAGTCTATTGTTCAGCGTGGCCTGTGTCTTTCAGCATGGACTGTGTCTCCCAGCGTGGTCGCGAGTCTCTTGTTCAGTGTGGACTGCGTGTCTTTCAGCGTGACTTTGTGACTGTGCCCAGTGTGACTGTTTGTCCACCCGCCCAGCGTGACTGTATACCTACTTAGCGTGACTGTTTGTCCACCCGTCAGCGTGACTGTGTCCACCTGCTCAATGTGACTGTTTGTCCACCTGCCCGCGTGACTGTGTCCACCCGCCAGCGTGACTGTGTGTCCCTGCAGAACCGTGACTGTGTCCACCCACCAGCGTGACTGTGTCCACCTATCAGCATGGTTGTGTCCTTGCTCAATGTGACTGTATCCCTGCCAGCGTCACTGTGTGCCCTGAAAAACCGTGACTGTGTGTCCCTGCAAAACCGTGACTGTGTGTCCACCAGCCAGCATAACTGTGGCCCCCTGCCAGTGTGACTGTGTCCTTGCTCAACGTGACTGTGTGTCCCTGCTCAGCATGATTGTGTATCCCTGTCAGCATGATTGTGTGTCCCTTTCCCAACTGACTGTGTGCTAGCATGACTGTGTCTCTCTGCTGGTGTGTTGTTAAAGCCTGAGTAAATGATTGAAGTTTCTCTTTATTTTGACTAAGAATCTAAGGTTCGTATCCTTACTGCTATAAACCTCTTAAGCTCTCTCTCTCAAGGTACGTCATTTGTTCATCTAGGTGACTTGTCCCTTCGGTGACAAGATCATAACCTAAAAGTGTCCGAGTATAAAGCTAATCTAAAACAATCCTAGATTAGTATTGTTGTTGTTCTTTACTGCTGTTATTTCCTGTACATTATTATTGTTTTAACAGTTATTATATTGTTACTGTACATAGCATTTGGTAAATCATCTCAAGGACCAACTTTAACACAGTGACCAATGGAGTGTTAAAGTTGAAAGAGATGAAAATTATGTTTGCAGGTATTGCAGCAGTACTGTTCTGGATCTAACCTTGTTGTTTTAGTACTGTTTATGCATTAAAGTATAGTTCAATTGCATGTATCAAACCCTAACCCAACCCTAAACTTTAACATTTAGCTCGCTGCCCGCTGTCTGAACAGTCCTTGGACAGCGTGGAATCATCACTTACATGATACATCCACCTAGAATCATAGAATTTAATCCTCTTTCATTAGTTTTTTGTCTAACCTTTTTTTTGCAGGTTGAGCTCTCTTTCTAGGAGAGATCTAAGGTATTCATTTAGAGAATTTTCCTTGCTGTTTTATATCTTTAACTTGCAGGTTTATGACAGCAAGCAAACAGTCCAAAAGGCAGCCCAAACCGAGCACTATTCAACCCCCAAGGGTGCTTACCAACAGTAGGCATTCTAAGGGATACATAAGCCCATTGTAACCCATCAAGTAGGGTGGTGGTGTCATATCCCCCCTACCCCCCTCTCTATGTCATTTCCATGTGTGCTTTTTATTTTGTTATTTTTTCCCTAGAATAGTTTAGAATCTTAGATTTTATTTTAGAGTTTTTCTTTGATTAGTACGTCACATTCAATTTCAGTTGGAAAAGTAATCTTATTGCATGCTTTACATTTCACGTATTATTCACACATGTTGCAATAAATCTAATTAAATCCAACCAAAGCAAACTTCTAAAAACAATTTCACATTAATTAAAGTTAAAACTAATCCTCCAAAGACGTATTCTAGCGTTTATAAACATCCGTAGATTTGTCACTTGTGGACAAATTCTACAGTGCAGGGACTCTACTAGGCAGTGATCATGGGGAACCGTCACGCTACACCCTCGATTGGTGTCGGTGTTGGATATTCCCCGTGACTCCAATCTAGTCCTCTTCTCATGTAGTACCACATTTGACATCTGGACTCGTTTCCACATACCTCGCATATATCAGAAACTCCCCTCTCCCCCTAATAATTAACAAGCAAGTCAATTTCACTGTTTCGCTTTTGCTTCCACATTTTAGTAAGTAGATAATATTTCTTTTATGTTGGTTATGTAATCTATTAGTATAGCTTGCAAGTATTTATTGTTCCATATTTGTATCCTTTATGTTGGTCAAAGCACCAGTCTTTATTTCATTCATGTTGAAGCTTTGAATTACTTGCTAACTTGCTAAGTTATATTGTTAGATTATTTTCCTAGCTCATTTATTAACTCCCAAGTCAACTTTTCCAAGGTGATTATCCTTAGATTTTTATAGGGTCTACCTCCCTTGGATTTTGTTTAGGAGCTGGCCTAAACAGAAGGAGTTGAGTATTGTGGTGATAGTGGCACCCAGCTCATCGAGTTGCCCCCAAGGCCGCTCTCAGTGCGTTGAGATTTTTCTCACGTTCACATGCAGATCTAGGTGGAAACACTTGTTATTCAAGAATTCCAGATCGAGGAGGCTATTGAGGAAGTCCAGATTTGAATCCAGTAATATATTAGCAGATCCCAGAACTAGTTGTTTTATCTTTTTATTTTTTAAGGCTGTGTAGTTGAACAAGATAATGAAAGATCTGTTTCCTTCAGGGAATCTTGATAGTTTCTGGAAACTTTCAGAGGTCAACAGAATGTAAAATGTTTGGACTGTCAAGGTACTTCTAGTTTTGATAGAAAGGAAGAACCAAGCTGGCTGAAGGGTCGATGTATATTTTGATTTCTCTTTAGAAATATCAAATATAAGGTTTTTTTCTAGGAAATAAACAAACATTACAAAGGCAAAGCCAATACAAGGTTATGATCACCAATTCTATGGCCAAAACTAATGAATGTGATGGTGCATTTTCAATATAAGTATGTCTCTCTCTTTTTTGAAAGACTATAAGGAATTCATAAGCTATGCATGTGTCTAAGTAGGTAGAGTCATTGCATGTGTACCTTGAAACTAGGTTGCTGAAACCAGGTTCCACTTCCTATAATAGATCTGAAGTATGGACAAGATACAAGAAAAGTTCTGCATAGAAATATACTTTAAAAAAAGCTTAAAATTCCATTGATATGGTAATTATACATAGATATAAAATGGCTACATATGTCAAGGGAAAATGCAAATAAACTGCTGTTCGTATCATGAAATTTCAATATAGTTTAATGATTAATCCAATTATGGCATCTGAATTTAGAGATTTCCTCAAACCTTTCCATTTGAACATACAACAGTTCAAACAACAAAGAATGCAGATGACCCAATATTTTTCGAATAAGCCTTTCATATATTCTGAATTGATCTTGTTGAAGTCCTTTACCATATTAATAATCTTTGGCATTGCTCACAGACCAGTTCTAACAGAAATCAAAAAGAATAAAACACATAATCTTCTAACCTGTCTCTAAGCCATTAGAAAGAAAATAAAATTTTTAGAAGACTGGAAGGGTTAGAATTTAGTTATTTATTCACCCAGGTCTTTTAAGCATGCCTGTGAAATCCATAACCTGAAATTTTATTGTGACAGAGCTTGTATACTTCTTGAGATGCGCCTTTTTTGCATAATGATAGTGATTTCCTGTTTGTTCCTACAGATCTCTTTGAAAGAGTGTTATTTTCATGTTTATTCTAAGACAGGTAAATTACGCTTCAAAAGAGGCTCGACCACTGCAACACATGCTGTTGATAAGGGAGAAATGGCATTGTGACCTAAAATATTAATCATAATGCAGAACAGGGCCACTGGAAATCATGAGGGGTAAATCATTAAAAACAACTTACTATCAAAGCATCCGCAGGTTCTAATGGGCACTGAGCTGTTTTTATAAAATATAAATAGTTAGCGCAAACAATTAGTAAAGGAGGCGGTGATCTGCTGTATGCATCGACTTCAGTAAAGGCAAATTTTTAGCCTTTATAGGGCCGGCATTAACGGCATGCACTTGTACAGGACAAATTTTTTTTGCTTTTGGAAACTGGACTCAAGTCTT
This sequence comes from Pseudotsuga menziesii, assembly GCA_001517045.1. Lineage (NCBI taxonomy): Eukaryota > Viridiplantae > Streptophyta > Pinopsida > Pinales > Pinaceae > Pseudotsuga > Pseudotsuga menziesii. The sequence continues at coordinate 271,030 of LPNX010687957.1, forward strand.
CCAGATGTAGGGCTATACATAATGCCCCTTTTCTTCCAGACATAAAATGTAGCCCTCCTAAAGAAGGCTTATCACGCATTTTCATAGCTTAAGTTCTCGGTAGAGTTTGCTAAGCTCAGTTCGACAAACGGAACATGGCAATTCACAATACCATTAGTTTGTCAGAGGGAATGAAGAACACTCGCTTTCATCAAGATAGCAAAGGTTCAAAACTCATCGGAGACATAATGAACTTAAGGACTACTGGTTTAAAATTCACAGGATATTTTGCCTACAAGAAAATGGGTTTTGCATTAACATATCAGTTTGTCAAAAACGGTGAAGAGGGGACCTGATTCTCTTTTACATTTACATTTACATCTCCATATCTTCAAACTGTCATACCAAAGCCTAGACTCAATACATATAACGTATGACAATTATAAAACATATCATCCATGAAATACATAAATCAAATCTTATTGTATAGGGTATCATGATTTGACACGGTTGAAGAATCGGTTTCCTGCATTGGCCTGAAAGGAGAGCTACGGGACTTTTGCCATCTTTTCCATGCAAAAGGATAAAAAATGAGTGATATAGTGAGTGGAGAAGAAAAGGAGGAAAACATAAGAGATATGTAGAACTGAAAAGAGAAGTACCTGTCCGATGATAAAAAAAACGGGCAAGACACGTCTGGCTTGGAATCAAACAATGAACTGAGCAGGCAGCTCCTAAAACCCAGAAGGGGGGATAAGCCGGATAAGCCGCAATTGACCTGTGCTATTAAAATGATAGGGCTCGATTGAACTATTAACTTTTATTACGTTTTCCCATATTCAAGGATGATGACCCATCCACATTGAAACTGTCAAATGTGAGAATCCTTCGAATGCATTCATTTTAACTTGAGCGATTAAAATTTTTAATATCACACGGTGTATAACAATGTTGATATTATATTGTTGATTAATCGAACCATCTTTCATGGTGTTTATTCTTATTTAACAAAAATTACTATTAAAATGAATTTTAATTGACAATAAAGAGATATTAATCAATTTTGGGATATTAAAAAAAAATACATGAGAACGAATACCTTGTTTAGTTTTTTAATATATATATTAAATTGAGACTACTTAATTTTTAAGAGTGGGTGAAACATGTTACCATTATAATTTGATTATTTTTGTAATCAAAAATTCATGTGTTGTTAGAATGGTAATATGAGCTATTGAAATTGTATAATTTGAATGTAATAAGTGTATTTAAGGATGTTGAACTTATTATGTATTCAAAATTGTAATTTTAGTAATGAAAAATTGCAATTTGTAAAAGATACAATATTTTAAGTTCCAGATTGTATAACACTAGTTTAAACATACTACTATTTAGACATTTTGCAGCCGCAATTTTTTATTATTATTGTTTAAAATTCAAATAAAAATTCACAAGAATTGCTAGAATTGTAATATCAGTTGTTGGCAGTGTTTGAATATGTTGAATCCATTTGTTCATTCAAAAATGTAATTTCAACAATAAAAAAATTGCAATTTGATTAAATATCATATAGTCAAATTCCAATGATGATACCCTAGAAGAGTCTGAATTATATCAAATTTAGACTACTCCAATTTTTAGTAGTAGTCCAAACAAGTTACAATATGGACTTTTTTCAGTCACAAATTTTCGATCATTTATGTTTAAAATGAGCCAAAATTCATAAGAGTTGCTAAAATTGCAATATGAGTGTTGAGATTGCACAATCTAAAGTGCAATAGGGGTATTTGAGGGTGTTGAATCCATTTATGGATTTAACAATGCAAGTTCAACCATTAAAATGTGCAATTTGATCTAAAGATTATATAGTCATATTCTAGTGGTGATGGTAAAAAAAAGTTCAAATCATATAATGTTTAGACTACTCCATTTTTTAGCGGTGGTCTAAACATGTTACAGTTCGGATCTTAATTAGAAACAAATTTTTATTATTTTTGTTTGAAATCCAACCAAATATTCATAAGAGTTGTTAGAATTGCAATATGAATTGTTGAGATTGCACAATCCAAGTACAATAGGGATATTTGAGGATGTTAAATCCATTTATGCATTAAAAAATGCAATTTCAACAATAAAAATCTTCAATTGTATCAAAGATTGTATAGCCAATTAAAGTGATAATAGTCAGAAAGGTCCAAATCGTATAATGTTTACACTACTCCAAATTTTAGCATGTTACAATTTGGACATTGTTTTGCCACAGTTTTTCGGTTGGTTTTGTTTAAAATCCAACCAAAAAATCATACGAAATGTTATGATTACTATGTAAGTTGTTGAGATTGCACAATCGGAGTGCAATACGGGTATTTGAGGATGTTGAATCCATTTATGCATTCAAAAATGCAATTTCAACAATGAAAATTTGCAATCTGATTTAAGATTGTATAGCGTGATTCCAATGATGATAGTCAAAAAAAAGGTCCAAATCAAATAAAGTTTAGACTACTCCAATTTTTTACATCGTAGGCATTTTCTCAATGAGAAACCATCTTGGCATTGTAGTTGGATTCCTTGTATATTAGACAAATGGAAAACTACCACGTGCCTCTCCACATGTCGGGTTTGTTCGTCGTCCATTTGGTTGCCCATCACTTCACATGAAAACTTGTGAGATACATCAGTCTTGTGTCACGGTAACTTGTTATGTTGTTTCTCTACCTTAGTTGCAAGTTTAGGGTTGGTTCATATAGTTGTCAGTTTCCACTATATTGTATTCTTCATTTAGGTTTTCTTCTTGTGTTCCTGGGTGGAGGTAGTTGTATTCACCGACTAAGAAATGCCTCTAGATAACGAACATCTATGGGCCTCCCGAATAGACCTAGTCATGTCCGACTTGTGGCTCAAACCTCAAAACCCTTTTTAGCTCGTTGCCATAAATGGATATTGGGCCAACATGAAGATCGTGGAAGATTATTTAAATGAATCATTCAAAGACAGACATGCACATTAACAACATGAGTTTATACTCACATGTAGGAGGAGATAGCATAGGAAATTCTAGTAACACGCCAAGAACATACATCAATATAGGTGGCAACAACGTACTTTGAACCTCTATTACACACCTTGCTTCAATTCTTTAACCAAATCTCATGTTAGGGATGGAATGCCCTTCAATGCATCACCCTTCAATCTAAATCACCCATAAAATTATTGGTTACGCAATCTTTGCCACCCTGCTTTATTGCCAATACCCAGTGTTATGGTGGTTTACTATTGCCATCTTTGGTGAATATCAAAGGTTTTCAGCTGAGCACCCAGTTGGAATGAAATTCGATGTTGGTTTAGCTTCTTTCAAGTTTCAGCATAAACTTTTGAAGCAATTCCTAATTTCTACATTTTGAATGAAATGTCCATTTGCATGTTAACTGTAAACAATTTTACAATGCTCTGGATGCCAATTCCACCTTCAATTGTTGATTTTCTTCATAGTTGGGTCATCCTCTCTCATTAGGCTAAGAGATGGTTGTTATGTTAGATTTTTGTTAAAATTGTTAGTAATGTAACTCAAACTTCGATATTAAAGAGTCAAAACCTCTTTAAATTGTTAAATTAAATCAAATATTAATAATGGAAACCCAAAATTTGTACAAATTATGGGGCACCACTACACAAAAGCGAAGCCAAAATCACCAATATTCGTCTCAGCAAAACCCATGAGATTCCAAGCAATATCACGGTACTTAAACTTCCAATTCATGACCTCAATACACCTTGTCATATCATTGAATGACTTTGATAGGAGCTACAATGAAAGACCATAAATTTGTTCGATAGTTATTAATAGAAACATGTTTCCTCTCTTTACACTAGTATAGATGTTTGAACTCGGACTTGGTTTCAAGATATACCCTATAATCCTGGAAGTGCATTTCTACTCTTGTATTCCCCAAGTTTGTGCATTTTGGAGTATGTTTTCCTCCACAATCCCACGGTCCCAACACTTAATTTTCCTGTCTGTTTTTCTTTTCGAGTCGAAAAAGGATTATATGTTACAAAATTCCTAGAACTATTCAAATAATTGTTGTATAACTAGACGCACACAAGCTTGATGGCAAAAGCTGTGTTATTTGGAAATTCAATGTAAAAATATTCTTGTTGTAAGAAAACTTTGGAATAATGTCGATGGAAAGGAATAAAGTTCCATAAATGATGTTGAACAAGAAGCATTTGATAACAACGATAGGGAAGTTGTGGCAATCATTGGAAAGCCAATTTTAGACAACAACATTCCACAGATGCAAGATGCAGAGATGTCTCACAAAGCTTATGATGTGTTGAAGGCTATGTTTAAGGTTTTTAATTAAACAAGTTATATATATTTGTTATGCAACCAAGTCCCATAAATAGCATAAAAAGAGCAGAAATAAACAAGAAGATAGTAATACACGCCTTAATAATGAATAAAATAGATTAATAATAATCGTCTTTAAGGGAGGAACCTCCTTACACAATGTGTTGAATACACAAGACAGGACAAGATACAATGATGACTAAAATGAAAATATCTCCTTCATATATATAGGAGACAAAGGTGCACAGTAAAAACTAATAGACCCTAGTCGGCATCAATAATATGTAATACACTACAATATAGGGGTAATACGCCACTCTATAGGGGGTAATGTTCCCAATATTTAGGGCTTAACATGCCCCTCCCCTTCATACAAGCATTGTCCTCAACGCTTGGGTAGTTCTGGATGCATATGTATGGAGGACTCATCTTCCCACGTTGATTCTGCAGCTCGTAAGTTGTTCCACTTGATGAGTTACTCAATAATAGCCTAATTTCGTAGTTGTTTGGTCCTTGTTTCAATGATTTTTTTAGTTTCCCGTACAATTTTCCCTACTTCAAAACTCCTTTGACGATGACATTGATCTGCTTGTATTTTCATCATGTTTTTTGACATCTTTAGGATTTGGAGAACTGCTTGTTGGTGCTCTATGCAATCTACCACTGCTTTAACTGTATATTTTCTTGTCACTACTTCATCTATATGCTCCATCTCATTCTCCTGGCCATAGGGGTATCTATAAGGTATGATGCCAGAATCTTCATATAATTAAGTGAATAGCATGGTCCAGATCTCAAACAGGTGGAATATCTTCAAATACCTTGGAAGGCTTATTAAGGACCCTTTGGAAATATGGGGAAATAGGAGCCTTAGATGTTTGAACATCTAGTGAGTGTAACTATGTAATTACACATTGTTTTACTTTCTTTAACAAATTTGTCATACCATTAGAGATGATCACCTTACTTGGTTGCCTTGTGATACCATTTAACACAAACTATTTTTCTTCCCATGAAAATTTCATGAAAAGTTTCTGAAAATTAAAAGACACTATTCCCAATGATTGTAACCATTAAAACTCTAATACAACACCAACACCGCCCATTGGGATAGCAATCATGGGACTATTCAATACATATTCCCCCATAATAAGATTGATATTATGGAATTTCCTTGAACAATTGATGGTTCCTCCATGTGGAATCGTTGCTTGAAATTATGGTGTTGGATATACAAAGCAATTAAGATTTTGGCTACTTTATAGTGAATGAAATTATGAGTACTACCAGAATCAATCAACACTGTTACCTTTTTTTTATTTTTTTTATATCCTTCGATCTTAAGAGTTTGAGGAGTGCTAATTCCAACCAAAGCATGACAATATATGGTGGGAGTAATCACTTCTAGTCCGTCCCCTTGCAGTGGTTCATGTTCTTTTTGTTCTTCCTCTTCACATTCTATGTAGAATAATTTATTTTCTCCACACTTGTGTCCCTTGCAGTACTTGTTGTCATAATTAAAGCATATACCTTTTGCTCTCCTTTCCTCTAGTTGTTTAGGTGTCAGCCTTTGAGGTTGGTTAGAAGGAACATTATTCTCTATGTATGTGTTGGAAGTGGTATTTCTAGTGTCCATTGTCATATTTTTACTTTCAACCTTCCTTTCCATCATGAAAGCCTTCTCCAAGGATGGTGGTTCTAAGAGACGCACCTCATGTTGAATGTTATTCTTCAAGGTTCCAATAAAGAGATCCAACAAAATATCTTTTGAAATATTCTTCACTCAGAGACTTAGCTGTTGAAATTGCTTGATGTGCTATGTAAATGGACCTTTTTGCTTGAGATTTACCAATTGGCTAACTAAGGCATTGCTATTTATATCCCCATAATGTGCAATAAATTCTTTTGTGAATATAGACCAAGAGATAATAGAGTCCCTTTTACGATCACAAAGCCATTGGTACCATACAAATTGATCAGGTTCTAAATATAAGGATGCATTAGTTACCTTTTGCAAAGTTGGCACCTAGTGTAGATCAAAGAATTGCTCCATCTAAAAAACAATGTGATTGGATCCTTGCAATAAAACTTTCTCATGTCAATCTTGGGGATAAAGTAGTTCCTTGGAACCAAGTTGAACCCTTAATGGTGTAGTGAATCATCACCCTTCAGAGACTCAAACTTCTGATTCTCCAAATGTTTTTCAATTTTCTCAATACGTGACTGGAATAAGTCCCCTTTTTCCTCTGTATCCTCTTCTTGAGTAGATACACGAGGAATAAATCTATGTTTTATATCCTTCATCAATTCCTTCAATTATTGAAGATCTTCTTTTATAGCCATCCCTTTGAGATCCTCTTTACTAGCCATCTTATTTTCCAATTTAACTAAGGCATCCATTTTCACATTTCCTTTAATCATATCTTCCAACTTAGACACTCTAAATGATATGTCTTCCATTTCATCATATGTCAGGGATGAACCATATGGGGGTTTAAGTGGAGTGTGATATTTTCCACTTCCTTTTGGTGGCATTATGAACAATACAATTAGATATTTCTACTCAAAATTTTAAATGGCGTACCTTTTTCAAACCTTAATTGGAAGATTGTTTTAGGGATGACTTGTAACTGCTGTCAACTTGAAATTTTTGGCTCCTCTATGTCTAAAAGTTTGTCCCGATGTAGTCTGGTGTGTCATCTTTCCAATGCCACAGGTCTTACCTAATTTGGATGTGCCAAAAAAATGTTATTGCAAATATCCCAATACTAGTTATTTTTGGCCTATCCAGAAGAGCGAACTTGTAGGGTATGTCACATGTCCAATATTTTGTGTTTATAGTTGAAAACTCTACCATAGATACCCTGGTGCGTCCTCTTTCTGATGCAAAATGTCTTACTCAATTTGGATATGGGATTCCTTAAATATGACATTTTTCCCCATGTTGGGCCTAGGGATAGGTAAGCATAATTCACTTAGAATTATGCTTAAGTATGGAAAGGAGCTAAGGCAAAAGAAGAAGAAGGAGTTGCGATAGAGGCGGTGACAAAATGAAGGAATAACAAATGAAGGGAAAGAAGTAGAAATAGGTACAATAGAGGCAAATAAAGGGGAAGCAGTTGAAGAAGAGATGTCGCGACAAAAGAAGATGTCGCGACAGAAGAAAGGCCACGATAGAAGAAAAGGACGCAACAAAGGAAGAAGGTGATGGAGTGGAGCCATGTCAGAAGGCGTGCAGAGACGCAATGGTATGAAACTGACAGGTCATAAAGATTGTGAGCATGAGGTCGGCAAGAGGCGGTGGAAGCTGCACATATGAATGTATCTTTGTAAGTTAGGTTGTTAGTGCCTACTGTCATGTGTCGCTAGAATAGGAAAGATAGTATTTTGGTTAAGTATAGGAATTCAACTAAGAAAGTGACATGTAAATAGTCTGTAAAGAGTCTATAAAAGGAGGAACCTAAGTTGTATGCAGGTTAGCCTCTATAGCCTCTTCAACATTGTTAGCTTTTGGAGTGTTGGTGTATGTATGTTAGTTTTGCTAAGTGCATTGAGTCAAGAATTTGCAGCTGAGTGCGCAGAAGTGTAGAAGAGACAAGTCGATCTGGGCTGTGTGCGGATTGGTAGTCGAGTAAAGTAGAGAAAGACCAAATATAGCAAAGAAGAGAGCATGAGAGGAGAGAGGAGTCTATAAACATAAGCACGGAAGATCTAAAGCAAAGTCTGCAGCTTAGTGCACAGACCAAAGGTGCCATATATTTCTCATGCTAGATGAAGAGCACCTTTGTGGTTTTTCTCGGATGGGTTTCCACGTTAGATTCTGTGTTTTATGTGTAAATGTTGAATGTATTTAAGTCACATGTGTATATGTTGTTGTGAATGAATGTTTATGTATTTGCTTATGAATGGGTTTATATACATCAGTCACACTGTTATAAGTTGAATGCATCTATGATGTATTGGGGTTAATGCTGCATTATTCGCAAGGGAGGAAGTGCGTTAGTGCCCAATTACGTATAGTAAGCCTAAATAGTCATTCCACAGGCTTTGGTTGAGTGCCTTGGTTATAGGCCAAGGGACAGGAAATCCCCCACCCAACTGCGGAAACCTGGTTCTGGAAGTTACCCATAGAAAGATATCTCAGGTGAGATTGCATCTGCGTCATAGGTGTTTTCGACTGGGATTTTCTCTATCGGGTCGATATCTTGGGCTTTGTTGTGCGCAAGAGGGAAGGGACTAAACCTGTGTCGAAGAGATGCTAGAAGGCCAACAAATGGTTTTGTTGTCGAGACTGAATCATTTTGGTGAGGGACATGTTATGGCATCCAACGAAGTCTGAAATCCAAGATTGGGTGGATTTCAAAGCATTAGAGTTTGCATGGGAAGAGAGTAAAGGATATCGGCGGAACCCAATTGAGTGGGTGGGTCGATACCTCTATACGAATATTCGTGAGATTTTATTTTCCGAATTTACCATTGTGTTGCATGATTGGTTGTTTAGGTTGGCAACCCAGCAAAGAAATTTCCAAGGAGGAGAACCAACAGAGTGGACTCTTCAGTTGATTTAGGGACTGAAAAGTGTGAGCAACCCTGTGTCAAGGGTTACTGATTTTTGGGTAGACAGTATTTTGGAGGGATACATTACTGAATTTGTTGTCGACACAATAACCTCATATAGTGAGGTTGAAAGAAAGCTTTTCCAAGGACCCCGTGGAAGATACTTGTCATCTTTGAAAACTTGGATAAAGATTCTTGTATGCAAAAAAGGAATCTTGTGAATGTAACAGTTGAAAATTGTGCAAAGAGGGTTGTATATGTCGCAGCAGAACTATGTGAAAAATGGTAGAAACTAAGGTGAGATGTTCCCTGGAGATAGTGGAATTGAACTAGAGGTTGGATATTTAAGAAGCAGAAGAAGATTTAGGTCGGGAAAGAGAAGATATACTCTGATAGGAAGAGGACATTGTAGTACAACTAGAGGAGAAGACTACGAGTTTGCGTCACACTTAGATAAGGGATCTCGTGACAAATAAGAAGAATATCAACCTATATCTGAAGGAGAGGACGAATCCGAAGAATAAAAAAAAACTCCAACACCAAAGCACGAGTACGGCACACATACAACACCACATACATCACCAGAGGTAAGATCTAGAAACTCGTCACAAGTAGACTTGTAAATACAAATAATACTAACACTGCGAATAGTGGACAAAGAAGTCCGACTAATCAAAAAAAATTCCCAAGTGTATCAGGAGCGAACATAATGGTTGGGACCGACATTAAGTTGCCAATATTCAATGGAAATGGGTTAAAAGACTCATAGCAACATTGGTTTCTCTGTGAAGCAGTATGGACTGTATGACAGATCCAAGACTAGGACATAAAGAAAGCACAGATGATAATGACTCTGCAAAGTCGTGCGCTAGATTGGTACATGAAATTTTCTATAGTGCCAGTAGGAGTTGCAAAGAAAACACTCAACCAGATTCTATCATAATGATAGATGAGTTTAGAAAGTCGAAGTCTGAGTTGCAATGCATTACAGATATTAAAGAAATCAAGTAGCTACCAACAGAATCTGTTTGGGACTTTGACCAGAGATTCAAGACATTAATGACCAAAGTGAGCTTCTAGATGTCGGATGTACAACATAAGGAATGGTTCATTGTCATCTTGTTGCCGCACATTTGGATCCCATTGATGCAACCGAAGATTTTGTTGTAGGTAGAAGCTCTAGAAATAGCAATGAAGCTAGAATCCTTGTCAATTGGAGAGACTGGTGCAGGAATGATGCAGATTCAATCGCAGTTGGCTAATCTTACGGTGCAGCTCTAGGACATCAAAAAAGACAAGGAAGTTCAAGAAGAGCTATGGTGTAAAAGATGTAGAACAGACGAACACCATAAGGACAATTGCCCATCGTTCATGAACTATGTCTCAACAAAAGCGCAAAAGCCGATAAATACCCAAGGGATTCCTTAGTGTAGAATATGCCAGACTAGTGGCCATAAGTCGAAATAATGTTTGTATTTACTAAATATTGTAAGTACACCATCTAGTATGTACTATAAATTTTGTAAATCAGTAGGACATGATGATAAATACTACAAAGCACTTCGACTGTTGCTAGAGAAAATGGTGGATACCTAGTTGATGAAGAACGATGAGAAGATGCAAGATGAACAAGCGCAACCTCAGTATCAACCTACTCAATATCCACCAACACAATTTCAACAACCACAATATCCTCAGCCGCAATATCAATAGAATTAGTTTACGCTGCAGCAACACTACCCTCAGCCAAGGGGGGGTGGAAATTTTCGAGGAAGATGACAACAACAAGGAGGAGGAGGATTTGGTCGACGAAGAGGCCAAATCATATGCTATAATTATGGACAATCAGGACACTTTGCTCGAGATTATGCAAGTCCTGCGAAGACATGTACGTACTGTAAAGCATTTGACCATACTGTCCAGTGTCCGTAATTGATTGCGAAATGGTAGGCTTGAACCATGGGAAATCCCAATCATGTGTAGAATCCAAACCCGAACCCCAATCAAAACATACAGATGATTTATGTCAAGCCAAGAGAACCAAATATTGTTGTTGTTGCAAGAGGAGGTGTTGCGACTAGAGTAGACCAAAACACACAACATGGACAACCGCAGGTACGATCAACGACACAAAAGAAAGCACCATTAGACGTCCACAAGGAAAAAGAAGTGTTCTTGGATGTGCGACCTGAATTTGTTGATACCAATCAAATGTCGACATCTAGACAAGTAAAGGAGATGCCTGAAAGATTCAAGCAATTAATCAGGAAGCAACTGATGAAAAAGGTTCGTAAGCTCAAAGGTTTTTTCAAAAGTTGTTTAGCACTAATCCATGATAGAGATGCTATAGTAGAATTAACAACACTCGTAGAAGAAACTCCAGAATACCTCAACATGCAAAAAGAGTTAACCATATCGGGAAAATATTAAAAACTGGTTACGAACCGCGAATGACTGCGCAGATAAGAGATTATGATATGGACTATATCATTTTAGATATAGTCTATGATGTCAATATCTTGACAAGACAAACATGGGAAATCATGAATAAGTCGCGACTAGATTGGTCTCCCATTCAGCTAAGGCTAGCGAATCAGTCAAGGTTATACCCCTTGGTTGACTGACTCAAGTGCCTATTGAAGTAGAAGGCCTGAGGACACACACATAATTTGAAGTGATCGACATTATCGATGATACAAATCCATATCCTGCACTTTTGGGAATTGATTGGGTGATAGATAATCAGAGCATAATTAATTTTAAGAAAAGAATATTGTCATTTGAAGATTCATAAATAAGGGTAGTCGCGCCAATTGATTCCGCTTGAAGGGCTGAGATACGTCGAGCCAATGAACAAAGAAGGCCAAGGTAATTACCTAGATCAGCTATATAATGTTATGTCTTCAAGAGATGACTTTATAAATCCAACAATGGATGGAAAGTTGAGTTAGCGAAGTGTTATCTCCTACACATTTGATTCAGGTGAAGCATTAGAAAATTGACAGAATCACCTACATGAAGTTTCCATGCGAAGATGCACAAGGATTACAAGATCTATACGACGGGTAGGAGTTGAGGCAAGAGAGCTACCTACCAACGAAGGTTTACCTAACCTTGTGTCTTTTCTAGTGGACTTTGAAGCAAAAGTCACATAATCACAACGATTGTCCACCTTGGACTTTGTGATGAAAGCTACGCTTGTTGAATGGTGGGGTACACATAAACAAACTATCTCTGAGTGGTCGCAATGTGAAATATTGCTAGAGATTATATTTGGAGAAGAGATCAGTTATACTGATTGTAAGTATTGACACATCCTGTTGAACATATTGAATATTGTCGAATGACGTGGCAAGAGTATCTTCAACAAGAATGGGTTCATCACTTTATACATACATTGGATATGGTACCAAGTAGCTGGTACACATTAGTGGAGTTGCGATGAGGAACTCTCGAGTGGGAAGAGTTAGCTACAAGCTTCACACACACATTTGAGTTTCAAGTGATCATCCAACAATTGATGTTGCACTGTATATAATGAAAGAGAAGATATTTGAGGAAATCCCTATTGCAGCTACAAATTTCCATCAGTGCAGCACGACAATCCACCATTGGATGGAATGTTACAATGTAATGGTAGAACCATATGATGATGACCCACTTGACATAAACATATATGAGTTGGAAGTTATGTGCGCAGTGGAAGGATTTGGTATTTCCAGCAACCAATTCCTAAGTCCACTTAAAATTAAGAAAGTAAATATTGCATCTCCTGAAAATCCAAAGTTCAGCATATGGGATTGGTGGGATGTAGCTCTGCGGTTTTTGAAAAAGGAGCGAAGGTTTGATGTTCTTAAATTTTTTACGTAGATGGTAATTTTTCTCTTTAACGATTCTTACCCTTGGAAGCGGACACGTTAAGTAGACTCATCACAATGTACGATGACACAGTAGATTATGAGGATGAGCTTGTACTTAGGCCAATATTCAACACAAAAGTGGATCTCCGAATGGGTAGAAATTACGTTAGTCGATGAGCAATTACGATGCTAGATTTGCATCCCCAAGGAGCGCCATCATGCTCACATTTTGGTCTAAACTCCCCCTCAAACAATGATGGCCCTCCCATCGTACAAAAACAAGCACTTTGTTGGTCGAAGAAATCAAGAGGGATGAAACCAAAACAAAGGTATCCAGAATTACCACTAGGTGGAGATATCCAACTTACAGAAATCTTGTCTTACCTCAATTTCGCTCTAGTGGGAAGATTATGTGGAAATGTGGCAGGAAAAACAACATTAACATATTGGATGGACAAGAACTGGAGTTCCATATCTTACCTAGAGGATGGTTCCTTTTCAAAATTAAGAAGGAAGATGACAACACTCTTCTGCTCAACCATAACTAGAATTGGGGATCGTCAAGGATGATACTGAAGAAATGACACTTAAATTTCAATGCCAAAGAGAGCCACACAATCTGCAGCAAATATGGATGATTCTATCTGGTTTTCCTATGGTTTTTAGGCAACAACACATCTTAGAAACATTTGGCAACAAAATTGGAAAAATTATAATGTTGGAAGAGGATTGGGCCACTAAGATTGATAGAAGATGAGCTCAAATCCTGGTTGAATTGGACATGAGAGAAGGTCTGTTCGAGGAAATTGTAATACTAATGCATGGAAGCATCTGGTCTCAACAGATTGACTATTGGACATTGCCTTTTAGGTGTTTTACTTATAGACAGGTCGGGAATCTACAAAAAGATTGCGTCGTAAATATGGGTGGCTAAACGAAACCTGCTTTCAAGAAGGTGTGTGTTACGGAGAGAAACTTCCTATGGCTTGGGGTGTACCATAATAGACAGTTAGACATGAGAAATTAATCCCTTCCCAATATGCAAGAGAAATCAAACATCTAACACTAAGGGACCTCAAATCATACCTTATTCCAGACGGTTGAAGTAGATCCCCGTTGAGATTTTTCCAATCCCGCTTGCACTAACAATTTGCTCTCAACAACAACAAACAAGACAAGCATGCTATATAATATGGATTCAATATTCATTCAAATGCACATTATTGGACAGGAAAAGATATTTCTATTAATCAAATCAGATATTACACAAGTGACAACCTCTGACGGCATGTCTGCAAACCGGAGAAACCGAGCCCTCCACCTGGGCCTCCACCACCTCAATCCTCCATCTCTCGATAGCAAGCTCACAAGAAAAGAAAGCTTGGGAAGAACACAAAGTGCTCCAAAGGGACAAAGGGATGCAAACTCAAGTATATGCAAGCTATGGCAACAATGGACTATAGTTTTGTTGCTCTTCAATTCCTCCTCTTAAATGTATCCAAGGGGTTCCTTATATAGCACTCCAAAGGGGTAATGGAGGGTCAAATCTGAGCGATCTCAAGGCATATCGAAGGCCAAGAGTCAAGTGGTTTAGACACACATGAAGGAAAACTGCAAAAGTATTTGGATTTATGCACACATCCCGATGTATGCAGGTTTGAGGTAAAAAGTCGCGTGTACACACGAGTGCGGGATTAAAATTTGCTTACAGCAATAAACATGGGTTTTTAGGGATGAACTTGGAAACATCAAAGTATAATATCAGTCCATGGGGTCTAAAGAGTCTACAGAGGGACAAGGAAGGCCATAAATATGTGATCAACTATGTGTGGTAAAATTAGCTATAATAGATGCTCCCTAATGTGTGAGGTTAGAGGGGTAACATGATGGCTGAAATACATTAAAAAATCCATCCTAGAAGTGGAGTAATGAAGAACCAGGTGGAAGAACCAGCCATCCATCAGTATAGTATAAGAATCAATCTTTGCATGTGACTGAAAATACATATAGTAGTCCCGGATACATAAGAGTACAATGGCCATGAGTAGGCATGATATACAAAATGTGACATGTGTGGTCATCACCACGTACAATATATAATAGATAAGAATCTTCATGATGAAGATATACAATGGATCAGGATCTCCATGGAAGCTAAAGATATACCATGGATCAAGATCTCCATAATGGTTGAAGATATCTGACGTACACTGGAATCAAATCACGAGAGCTGAAATCTCATGAACACTGGCATGATCAAGGAGGTAGCCTATGTGGAATGCCACCAAGCTGGAAGGTCTTCTACACAAACCGCTATGAGTACATGTCCTACTATGCGAATAGAGGTGTCGAGGTAGAACATAGTAGTCCATCGTCTAATTATCGGTCATTGATGTATACCGTTAACAGATGCGAGATCACCCACTGATAATGAAAATGGGAATCAAGGTACTAGAGTGCAATCTAACAAGTGTGAATAGATGTGTTGAGGTCAAACACTTGGAAGAATCCATCAATCAGGGGACATTGATGTATTCCCAAAACTGTCGATGGAGAGAGAACCTACCACTGATGACTGTAAGTCTCAAGGCACTCAAATGAATCTAGAATCCTATCCCAGAATAAATGATTTGAAGTCGATGGGATGGAATCCGCTGGAAGGAGGGAATTAAGGCACCCCCCATCAACCAACACGAGGTACTCAGCAATGTTGTATAATTTGGAGCAACTCAAACAAGATGTGCACGAATCAGTAACAATACTGAGAATGGCCAACATGCAAAGTCAAGATAACTGAGGAATGGCCAACTCAGGCTTCAACTTCCTTCGAACAAGAGCATAAAGGAGAATGGTGACTGAAGGTAGGCAGCATGGACTCGATATGCAAACTGGGACATCTTTGTGACATAGGAGTGTTGATGTATTTGTAACTTTGGAATGTATTCATCTATGTATCTTATGTCTTGTAACTCGATGTTTATTCCAAGATGTGTCTATAATGTATTTGAGTCATGATGTCATGCCTCAATCTTCCGATCAGGAGGATCTATAATGTAAACAAGTCATGTCAAGTCATTGTGGGTAACCCTCCTATTGTCTAAGGGTCAAAGTCCCCGCGGTTCCGGGGCACTAGGGTTATTAGACTCACTTAGTGAAGTCGGCCCTAGTAGGGTTTTAGTCATGCCGGGAAGCAGTATAAATAGAGAGGTGATCTCTCTATTTAACACACATCTCATACACACTCAAATGTAGCGCATAGTTGAGTGAGGAGAAGAAATTGGGGCTAGATAAGAAGAAGGTTACTGCTGTCGGGAGATCACTTACTGTTTTCGGCTTTTCTATTTTGGTGTTGATTCTATCTCTGAGGAAGTTGTAGGGTTTTCTCCATTTATGGTTTCCCCGAGGAGAAACATTGTGTTCATTGTCTCTTGTGTTTGATTGTTGTGCTTGTTATTCTCTCAGTTAAAGATCCTAATAATGCTAGCTTAATGTTGCAAAACTAACATGGTATCAGAGCTAACCTTAGAAGAAGACACTGTGCAGTTGCGGGAACTAGGACTTCCTAGTTTGTGGACCTTCCTCCACATATTTTCAGCAAAAGTAAGGTGGAATAACTCTCCTCCTTAGGGCACATCTTTCTGTCGAAGCAGAATCCAATTCTGAGGTTTTTCAGTTTTGGACCCGACACTACTGCCATAAATTAGGGCTTTTCACAAAAGAGGAATTTTTCAGTGAGCCCAGGCCTGGATTGATCTCCTCCCCAAAATCGAAGTTAGGGATCAATTTCAAAGCAATTGGTTGGACAGAACTCTGGAAAAGCAAAACCCTAATTTGCTCCTTGTTGGTAATAACTCCCGATTGATTATTATTCCAATGCAAATGCCTATATTTATACAAATCACATGGCGGTTGGGTTTCACCTTCCGCTCAGCCTGTTT
>LPNX010687957.1:291039-514453 GCA_001517045.1 Pseudotsuga menziesii
TGTATTTTGTTCTCCAAATGGCCTTCTCTTTCTCTGATTCTAGAGGTCTTGGGTCTATGGTTATGGGCTTTCCAGCTTCTGTCTCTATTGTGCAGCCTTCGCAAATGCCGTCCCAAAGGTCATTGTAGATGAAGGCAGATTTGATCTTCCTCCGCCATTCTGAATAGGTGTCTTTTCCGGTGAGAGTGGCACCGACTATAGATGCTATAGATTGCATTATTACAACTGTAAGTGTAATTTTCAAAGAGAGGTAAAAAATAATAACCTTGCAGGTCTACAGTCTCTGCCAAGGTGAATACAATGCAAGTTTATAACAAATATATCAGTAGATACAAAATATATCAGTAGATACAAAATATATCACTGTCAGTCATACACAGGCTTATTTATATCAGTCACTAGCAATCAGTCAGCATAATATACAGCATACAACATTTTCACATATTAGTCTCAGTGTTCAGTCTCTGAGATTGGTCTGCAATATATCAATCTCTGTCTTCAGTCTCAGCAAGAATACTTTTCAGTCTTCACAGTCTGGACAAGGGGCTCGACAATCAAGAACACCACAGCTCGTATCTCAGCTTCACATTATCCTCCAGCGAACAATCTTGTTATAATAACAAAACCAAATCCATTTTGTTATAATAATAACAAAACCATAAACCAAATCAGTCTTCAACAAGAAATTTCGCAGCTCTCACAACATAATATATATGTATGATCAGGCTCCACGCAGTCTTCGATTTGTTGCAGCTCTCACAACACAGCTCCTTAACGCAGCAAATAATGATTCAATACTTCAACTCAACGCAGCTCCTCACCACGCAGTCTTTCATGCTAATGTATTGGAAATGTTCTTTCATACTTCAGACCTTTCAAAACACAGCATTCTTCAGTCTTCAGACAACATATTTCAACGCATTCTTCAGTCTTCAGACAACATACTTCAACGCATTCTTCAGTCTTCAGACAGCATACTTCAACGCATTCTTCAGTCTTCAGACAACATACTTCAACGCATTCTTCTGTTCAGAGCTCTGATCCCAGTAGGAAATAATGGTAGGCTGCTCGACAAGGCTTTCACAACCTCCTAGAGAAGGGGAAATGTAAAGAATTTTTTAATGAATCAATAAAACGGGACGTAGCCTGTAAGTCTCCAACAATCTCAAACTCACCACACCACCAAATCTGCTCATATGTCGCTTGGCAATGTGATGCTCTTGATGACTTTCAAGGCCAGGATAATGCACAAAAGAAACCTTTGGATGTGCCTCTAAAGTGCGGGCAATCCTTAAAGCTGATGTACACGAAGGTGCAGAAAATTAGGGTTTCTTCACAGTAATACGAGAGGGGAGAAACACACTCCTGGAGGGCAGACTCCAACACAAAAGGAAATTGACCGCAGATGGAGAATGTCTCGACACTCAATCTCAGGAGATATACTCAACACATTTACAGCGAGAGTGGAGAGGTCGCAGTTCAAGAGGTCGCAACACAAAGCTTCAAGAGATCGCAGTTCAAGAGGTCGCAGCGTGAAAGAATTAGGGTTAGGGTTAGGTATTGTGCTATACCAATAATGCATGCACGCAAAGACTGGATTTCTCATGCCACTGGCAGACTGATGGAGCAGTCTGGAAATGGACTGGACTGGCAAGCAGAATGCCAGGAATGGGTAGAAATGCAGCAGGAGTTATGGCAGACAGCCCTGCTCTGATACCACTTGTTGGTAATAACTCCCGATTGATTATTATTCCAATGCAAATGCCTATATTTATACAAATCACATGGCGGTTGGGTTTCACCTTCCGCTCAGCTTGTTTGGCTTCCTACTATTTATTTATTTACATTATATAACCCTAACGGATTATATTCTAACACTCCTAAACCAGTACTACAGGATTTCAGCTCCAAATCTAGATCCGACATCTTGACCTAGTAAGATCTAAATCTTTTGTATTTCCATTTGAGGTTCTCAGTTAAGATGTCTCATCATACCAAGCTTGATGAAAAGCTTGAGGGAGCTGATAACTTCCAATCCTAGAAGTATAAGATCTCTCTGGTCTTGGAAGAAAATTAGTTGGACTCCTACATCAATGAGGAGATTCCAGTTCCAGAGGGAGATGAGGCTAAGTCCTTGAATAAGAAGAAGTTGGTTATGGCAAAGAGGATCATTGTTTATTCTATCAAGGATCACCTTATCCCTTAGGTGTCCTCTCTCAAGACACCTAAAGCTATGTTTGATGCCCTAACCAAATTGTTTGAAGGGAAGAACATAAACCGGAAGATGAATCTGAGGAATGAACTGAAGAATGTGAAGATCCAGAATGTAGAGACCATCCAGTCTTACTTCACAAGGGTTTCTCATATCAAGGAAAAATTAGAAGCGGTAGATGAAGAAGTGGAGAATGCAGAAATTGTGATGACCACCTTAAATGGTCTCCCTAGGACATGGGA
The DNA here is from genome assembly GCA_001517045.1 of Pseudotsuga menziesii. Lineage (NCBI taxonomy): Eukaryota > Viridiplantae > Streptophyta > Pinopsida > Pinales > Pinaceae > Pseudotsuga > Pseudotsuga menziesii. The sequence goes on from LPNX010687957.1 coordinate 293,494, forward strand.
CTCTTTCATTCAAGGTATCTATGCTAGAAAGAAGTTGGTCAAGTTCAGCAGACTGTGGGAAGAATGTTCTCAAGAAGAAGCTCAGATAGCAGCTTAAGAAGAGAAGATGGGAAGTGAAGATCAAGCTCTCACAGTACAATCTAAGAAACCCAGATCCAACCATCACAGAAGTAAGAAATCTCATCAAAGGAATAACTCTAGAAAGCCTAGAGATACGTCTAAGTTCATTTGCTATACATGTGATGAAAAAGGACACTTTGCTAGAGATTGTCCTAAGAACAAAAGTAGCTCTCACAAGAAGAAGGGAAACAAAAGAAGACATTATGCTCATGCTGCAGAGGATGATGAACCTTCATCAAAGAGAACCAGATATGAAAGTGAAGATTCTTCAAGCGAGGATGAATATGTTTTGATTTCCGCTCTCACAGGAAACATTACTCATGGAAGTGATGATTGGCTTGTAGACAGTGGGGCTTCCAAACATATGACTGGATTCAAGGAATCATTTGTGAAACTTTCAGAACATGAATCACCTCACAAGGTGAAGCTAGGAGATGACTACCAATATCCAATAAAAGGTAGTGGGGAATCTTCCTATAAGCTAGACTCTGGAAAGTCTATGACAATGAAGGAAGTTTTGTTTGTGCCAGGACTCAAGAAGAAACTTCTCTCCATATCAGCATTGGATGCAAAAGGAATGAGGGTTGAATTCATAGATGGTCAAGTCATCATGTGGCCAAAACGAAAGACTATTGATTATGCAATAGTGATTGGTGAACAAGAAGGAGGTTTGTACAAATTGAAGGGCCATCCAAAACAAGCCTTGGTCCATGACACAGTAGATCTCGGTGAACTTTGGCATAGAAGGCTTGCACATGTGTATTATAGAGCACTACCTCTTGCAATCAAAGTTGTTGAAGGTCTTCTAGAATACAAGAAAAACATGACGGGGTCTACAAAGGATGTGCGAAAGGAAAGAACACAAAGAAGACATTTCCAAGTAGCGAAAATAAAGCAAAAGGAATCTTGGAAATCATCCACTCTGATGTATGCGGTCCTATGTCATCAAGCTCACTAAGCGGGTATGCATATTATGTTTCTTTTATTGATGATTTTTCTAGGAAGACATGGGTTTACTTCATGAAGAACAAAGACAAAGTATTCAGCAAGTTCAAGGAATTTAAAGCCTTGATCGAGAATCACACTGAAAATAAGATCAAGACCTTTCGATCAGATAATGGCGGAGAATTCACTTCGAATGAATTCAAAGAGCTATGTAAAGAATTGGGGATTAAGAGGGAGTTTTCCACTACTTATGATCCACAACAGAATGGGATTGCGGAACGGAAGAACATAACTATCATGGAAGCTGCAAGAGCTATGCTTCATGATCAAGATCTTCCTATGCATCTTTGGGCGGAAACTGCCAAAACAACGGTGTATGTACAGAACCGTACTCCACATAGAGTACTTGAGAACAAGACTCCCGAAGAAGTCTTCTCTGGAAAGAAACCAAAAGTCAACCATCTAAGAATTTTCGGCTGTCCTGTGTACATACACATTCCAAAAGAGAAGAGAACAAAATTAGATCCTTTAGGAAAGAAGGGTATATTTGTGGGATACTCTGAAATCTCGAAGGCTTACAGAATATATTTCCTAGGATACAATAAGTTTGACATCAACAGGGATGTGACATTTGATGAAGACACAGCTTAAAACAAATCCAGAAAGAGACCTGCTGAAGAACCTGAAGAAGCAGAAGCACCCAAAATTCATGATACAACCATGAACGAAGAAACTTAAGAAGAAGATTGAGAATTTGAAGAACCACAAAGACTTGTAGATCCACCTCTGGAGAAGAATCCTCATAAGAGGAAAATTGCTTGGGTACGTGAAATTATCCAAGGTGCAGAAAGATATGGGGCTCCAGAAGAGAATCACAGAGAAAGAAAGAGGACTAGATCCTGCTCTGGGTATGTAGCTTTACTATGTGATTTCATTGATAAAGAACCTTCCAATTATGAAGAAGCTGTAGAATAGAAAGAATGGAAGGATGCTATGATCGAAGAGTACCAATCGATCATGAAGAATGGTGTTTGGGATGTTGTCCCAAGACTAGAAGGGAAGTCATTTGTGACTTCCAAATGGATCTACAAGATCAAGCATGCTGCAGATGGTAGCATTAAAAAATATAAAGCAAGATTTGTGGCTCGGGGTTTCTCTCAGAAAGAAGGAATAGATTATGAAGAAACCTTTGCACCTGTAGCCAGATACACTTCCATCAGATCAGTACTAGCTCTAGTTGTAGTGATGAAATGGGAGATACACCAGATGGATGTCAAGACTGCTTTCTTGAATGGTGTAGTAGAAGAGGAAGTGTATGTAGAACAACCACTCGGTTTTGAGACACATGACAGGGAGTCTCATGTATGCAGATTGAAGAAATCCTTGTACGGTTTGAAACAAGTACCCAGGACTTGGTACAGCAGAATTGACAGCTTTCAATCCAGTTTGGGCTTTACCAAGAGTAAAGTAGATTCCAACCTTTACTACAAGGTTGAAGATGGCAACCCAGTGATGCTCCTACGATATGTAGATGATCTGTTTGTAACAGGTACAGATGGGTTGATTGTTGATACGAAGAGAAAGCTTGCTGTCGAGTTCGAAATGAAGGACTTGGGTATGATGCATTGTTTTCTAGGCATGGAGGTGTGTCAAAGTGCAGATGGAATCTTCCTTGGATAAGGGAAGTATGTAGTAGAGATCCTGAAGAGGTTTGGGATGATGGACTGCAAAGCCATGGCCACACCTATGGCATCGAACCTGAAGCTATTGAGCAATGCTTCATCAGAGTCGGTTGATGCTACGATGTATCATCAGATGATTGGGTCCTTGATGTACCTGATGAACACGAGACCAGACATTTGCTTTGCTGTAAACACCTTGAGCCAGTTCTTGACAGATCCGAGAAATGTTCACTTGGTTGCTGCAAAGCATATTCTGAGGTACCTGAGGGGTATAGTTGATTATGGGCTAAAGTACAAGGCGAATCAGAAGATTAACCTGGAAGGTTATGTTGATTCAGATTGGGCAGGCAGTGCTATCGATAGGAAGAGCACTTCAGGGTGTTACTTCAGTATGGGATCAGGTGTGATCTCTTGGTTTAGCAGGAAGCAATCCTGTGTGGCACTGAGTACAGCTGAAGCAGAGTATGTCACAGCTTGTTGTTCAGCTATTTGTGAGGTAGTATGGCTAAGGAAGCTACTGTCTGATATATTTGATCTCCAATTGGATGCTACTTGTATACATTGTGACAACCAGAGTTGCATGAAGTTGTCAGAGAATCCAGTGTTCCATGACAAGTCGAAGCATATCAAGATCAAGTATCACTATATCATGGATATGGTGCATAGGGGAGCAGTGAAGCTCCAGTATGTTTTGGCGAATGATCGGATAGCTGATTTATTGATGAAGCCATTGGCTAGGGTGAAGTTTGAGTACTTCAGGGAGAAGCTTGGTGTTCTCCAGATCGAGGTTCCCTCCAAAGGGAAGTGATGAGTCTGTGAGCCATTCTGACATGGGAGAGGATTAAGTTCCTTCCATGGTCAGATGTAAGGGTTGAGCCATTCTGTCATGGTGAGAGGATTTGTTTCCTTACATGTCAGATATGAGATCTGAGCCATTATGATGCGACTATAGGATTGGTTCCTAAGTGATTAGATATGAGTGTGATATGAGTGTTGTTGCCATCCTGGGAATGGAGGTGCCTAGTCAGATACCAAGAAAACTCAGTCTAGGACTGAAATTCCATTCTGATGTGAGAGAAGGATGTGTTCCCACTTGTTTAGATGTAAGGGCTGAACCATTCTGTCATGGCTAAAGGATTAAGTTCCTCCCATGTCAGATGTGAGTGTTGGCCATTCTGATGAGTAGGTCAGATGTAAGGGAAACTACGATTATGGGAATGGAGGCACCTGGTTAGTTACTAGGTAGCTCATTCTGGGACTGGGGGGCATTCTGATGCGATGATAGGATTAGTTCCTTCATGCTCAGATGTGAGTGCACGCCCTTTCGATGCGATGTGTTTACACATGGTCGAATGTAAGTGCAGGGCCTTTCTGACAGGATGAGGTCGGATATAAGTGATGAGCCATTCTGGCACGATGTGAGTGCTATGCCTTTCTAACAAGATGGGGTCAGATGTAAGTGCAGAGCCTTTCGGATGCGATGTGATTGCACATGATCGGATATAAGTGCTGAGCGATTCTGGCATGATGTGTTTACACATGGTCAGATGTGAGTGTTGGGCCTTTCTGACAAGATGAGGTCAGATGTGAGTGCTAGGCATGCCTTTCTGACAAGATGAGGTCAGATGTAAGAGCTGGCCGGGAAATTCTGACTTAAGTGTCAGATATAAGCACTGATGAAGACCTACATGAAGGGTAGGCCTACAGGATTGATTATGTAGAACTTCCTGCAACGAGAAGAATCAAGATAGCACCATTATGAGATAGCATGTGATGATGATCCAGATCAAGTGATCCAGATGTGATGATCCAAACTTGATGATGATCCAGATCAAGTGATGATCCAGTTGTGATGATGATCCAGACTCGAAGATGATCCAAATCAAGTGATGATCTAGATGTGATGATGATCCAGACTTGATGACGATCCAGATCAAGTGATGATCCAGATGTGATGATGAGCCATTAGTCATGATGATGTAGATCCTGTGATGAAGAAGACTTGAAGTAGAAGATGACTTGAAGACGAAGAAGACGAAGAATACTCGAAGATGAAGAAGACTTGAAGACTAATAAGACTTGAAGATGAAGATGACGAGATGATCTAGTTGATACAGAGAAGAAGACCAGTACTGAAAATTGTGTTGAAAGAATACCTTCCTAGTTAAGAGGGAGTGTTGATGTATTTGTAACTTCGGAATGTATTCATCTATGTATATTATGTCTTGTAACTCGATGTTTATTCTGGGGTGTGTCTATAATGTAATTGAGTCATGATGTCATGCCCCGATGTTCCGATCGGGAGGATCTATAATGTAAACAAGTCATGTCAAGTCATTGTGGGTAACCCTCCTATTGTCTAAGGGTTAAAGTCCCCGCAGTTCTGGGGCACTAGGGTTATTAGACTCAATTAGTGAAGTTGGCCCTAGTAGGGTTTTAGTCATGCCGGGAAGCAGTATAAATAGAGAGGTGATCTCTCTATTTAACACACATCTCATACACACTCAAGTGTAGCACATAGTTGAGTGAGGAGAAGACATTGGGGCTAGATAAGAAGAAGGTTACTGCTGTCGGGAGATCACTTACTGTTTTGGGCTTTTCTATTTTGGTGCTGATTCTATCTCTGAGGAAGTTGCAGGGTTTTCTCCATTTATGGTTTCCTCGAGGAAAAACACCGTGTTCATTGTCTCCTGTGTTTGATTGCTGTGCCTATTATTCTCTCAGTTAAAGATCCTAATAATGCTAGCTTAATGTTGAAAAACTAACAAGGAGGCATCGACAGAGGCTCCATAAGGACTAGAAGCTTAACAAGTCGGTGGAGATAAACTCAGTGTAACAAGCACAGATCCTAAAGTCAAACTAATAACCCAACCAATGGATGTGATATACAGTGCTCTGTTCGAAAGCGACACGACTCGATTGCTGCCAAAGATAACATCTTTTACTATCCTACTTTTTGGTTTTTTGGTTTTTTTTGGACTTTTTAAAGATATTTTGAAAATCTTGAAAAAGAATAAAAGTGCTTTATAGTTACAAATCTAGGAGGAGACGAGTGTCAAAGGACAAGCAAACTAGTTCCAAGCAGTGGAACATACCTATGCTCAATGCAAGGAAGTATGTGGAGGATAACGACACTCGGGGAAAGGTCCCCTCCCGGTAAAAAATGGGGAATCAAGCTGCAAAAGATATGTAAAAAGGCTCTGCTTGGCTAGACAAGAGACAAGCTCAAGCTATATGGCTGATAATCAAAGTCAGGAAAGCCGACATAAGGCTTAATAAGGCAAGCAAAACTCATGATAATGCAATTACAACTTGACATATACAAGGGAGTCCTGGGGGAGTGACCAACATAAAGTTCAAGAGAAGTATGAGGCTCTTGCTCAAAGACATGGCGGTACTTCACAAAGGACTCCCACACCCTAAAGGAGAAATGTGAGCATGGGCACCAAATTCAATACAGGATCTAACTAGGGTACCCATGTATGGGAAATCTCTACCATTCACATAATGTCACTTCTAAAGGTAGCATGAAGGTTCCGTGACAAGATGAAATGGGTTCGTACCTAGGGTTAAGATGAAACGGTCATAAGGTCATGCAAAATGCAAGCGGATGTGAAATCCTAACCTATATGCCAGCTTAGACATAGTACCTGAAATAGGCACAAATAGGTCGAAGACACGGTCAAACCGCACTCAAAACGGGCTCCTACAACATCAAATTAGTTAAAACGGTAAAAAACGGTCAAAAACTATAGAAAGTGGGTAAACATTTCAAAAATCTTCTATAAAATAGTGAAAAATTAAAAATTTTGATACCATTTTGAATTTTCACCCACCATAGTGCATTTGAGTCTAGAACTTCAAAAGTGAATTCCGAGAGCATCGTCCAGCGGAATCACTCCACGTTTGATCTAGGTAAATTCCCTTGCCCCTCCCCTTCATTTTCATGTAAAATTTTTAAATTTTCATGGTCAAATTATTTTTTTAGCCCATCCCAACTTGGGCGTTTTGGCCCACGTGGATAACGGGCATTTTTTCGCATATAGAGCTGACTATACGCGAAAAATGCCACGAAAACCGCATACGTACGCGACTGTTTTGGAGACAGTCGCCTATAGGGCTACGAACATGGTTTTTATGGGCAAATATTGATCAAAATTTGTGATTTCTGTGTAGGATGGTGCTAGAATGGAGAGAGAGGGAACATGGTGATGTTGAGGAAGCTGTTTAGGTTGACCTCATGACTCAACAAACATTACGGGCATGTGGTCTATACAAGTTTTGGTGCCTTGGCAGCTTGAGGGCGAAGCCAAGACTACTCCAGCTGCTAGTAGATTTTTGGGATCTAGAGTCTAAGACCTTTCAGATAGATGGGATGTCATTCATCATTGAGGTTAACGAAATATACTTTATCACTGGTTTGTCCCAATGAGGGGAGGTGGTGAACCTCTGATCCCCTGGGCTAGGAGGTGGGATGACTATAGAGGACTACATAGGCTTGTACTTCCTTCTCAATATAGAGAAGGTTGGGAGTCAAATCTTGACAAATGTGGTTAAGATTCTGGGGCTAAAAGCCATACTATTGGCGTTAGGTAGGATCACAGGTTTGTCATCACTCCACCAGGACTCAAGGCCACTGATGTTCTATGCAATAGAGTGTATGCATCCTACGATATATGACTGGAGTACTACATTGCTAAGCAACATGGAACAACAGCTCAGTGACTGCAAGATGGGTAGGGTGAAAAACTTCAGGTTTGGCAGCATACTGAGCACATTATTTTTTGAACGGGTGCCAGGGCTAAGCCCTAGAGTAGACATTTCTCTACATGGAGTTCGAGATCTGGCTCAGTGACGTTGGACTAATGTCATGCGCAAACTAGGAGGTGGAAGGGTTGCTAAACCCTACCCAACAGAGTTCTTTCCATGGTGGAAAAGAAAACTCATCGCCATAGATGACTATCCCTATGTAGGGATAGACTTCCGCGAAGACCCACACATGCCCCTACCACCAGGAGCGGCTTATGGAGACATAGGTAACGAATCCCAAACCCACTTTTAATTTTTGAATTATTTAATTTTTTTTGTGATTTTTGATATATGAAATCAAAAGACATGTTTTTGGTGTGACGACACATAGTGATACTCTATCATGTATATGCAGATGTAGGACCATGACGACCAGATGGCTTTGCTCGTCATCAACGGAAGGGAAGAGGTAATGAGATCATGGGTGTGGATACGGAGCGGATGCTCTAGAGCATTCACACGAACTTTGTTCGATTGACACAGATACTACCCATGGCACAAGTCAAGGACTTGTTTGAGGCCATGCAGCGCTAGGTGGTTGGAGTACCATAGGCATGGGTTCGATTGTTTCGCCTGCTAGATAGAGTCATGGTGTGCTATCATGATCAACATTCTCCGCCACCTCATGCTTAGAGACTTGGGTATATATTTTTTGTATGACCGTGTAATATATTTTGGTGGCTTGGAAGCCCCAATTTTGTATATGACACTTATGCATTATGACGTCACCTTTTTTGAACTTAAAGAAAAATATTTATGATGATCGATTATTATTCTATTTACATGTGTAAAATGTGTTTTTGAAATGCTTATGGCCTGTGAAACAAATGCCAATCTAGTACATAGTTAGCATGTGAATCAACAACCTAGTTAAAATTTCCTGGAACATGAATGTATGTTATACTCTCAAATTTTCATTCTATCAATCTAACACGCAAGAATCTTCGTAATAATGTCGGCTCCCTAATACGATACAAGCCATTAAGTTGTGAAACCACTAACTACAAATCAAGACATACCTCAAGAGAAAAAACACCATGTGAAATGGTATCCCACAATAACTCAATGACGGCACTATATTCAGCAACATTGTTTGACGAAGGTCGTAAACATACACCTCCTGAAGACAACACTTGATCTGTAGGAGTATAGATCACCGAAGTAGCCGAAGCTGAGTTTTGAGTGTGGTGGCTAGCACCATTAGCGAATCCTATGTAAACAGAAGACTCCATCGACATCTGCCATAACAAACGAAAGCTAATCAACAAACTCGACCACCATAAGAAAACCTAACTATGCAATGAAAAAATGTACAATAATATACAAAAATCAGCCCTGGCTGAAGATCATGCATAATATGTTTTGAGATAGAGCCCATTTCTAGGCTCCACCAAGGTTGTCCCTTCATAATCAACCAACTCATAAGCACCTTTCTCGAAGACACGGTTAACCACATAAGGACCATGCCACATAGGATTGAACTTTCATGCCCCCAAGGGTTCCTTAGCTTGATCCTACAAAAGGACCAAGTCACCTTCACTAAACCTCCTAAGACAGAGAAACTTATCATACTGGACCTTAAAGCGACGCTTGTTAACTTCAAGAGCCACTAAAGAAACTTGACGTTGCTCATCAAGCTGCTCCAAGTGGACCAAACACTCTTCCAATGCAGAAGTCTCTGGTAAAAGATCCACAACTAGCTTCAAAGAAGGGATTTTGCATTCAACTGGTAATACTGAATCCACCCCATGCACAAGCTGATAGGGAGAAAAACTAGTGGCATTCTTGACCGCGGTTCTATAGGCTCACAAAGCAGGATACAACATGATATGCCAATTATTCTTGCTCCGTGAGATGGTTCGTTGGAGAATGGACTTAAGTGACTTGTTCACTGCGTCAACCTGCATATTCAGTTGAGGATAATAAGAAGAGGAGTGCTCTTGCTTATATGCTAACTTTGAAGCCAACTCTTCCATCATTTTGTTCTAAAAGTTCCTACCATGGTCAGTGACAAGCTCTTTTGGAATGCAAACCGGGTGATAATCTAGTTAAATACGAAATGCGCGGCTGTTTCACCGTCGGATTTAACTGTGGGCATAACCTTTTCCCATTTCATGAAGTAATCGACAACCTCAATAATATGATGGTGTCCCCAGCCAAAGTTGGGTTGCAATCCATAAAATCAAGCCCCCACTTGGTGAAGGGACCGACGGTGACAATAGGATGCAAAGGGGCGGGACACGAGCGCATATTACATGGAAACACCTGGCAAGGGTGGCACTTATTGACTGCATTAACACAATATTTAAAGATGGACGGCCAAAAATAGCCCGCTCTTAAGATTTTTTGGGCTATAGAAGGCCCAAATAAATGACCACCACACGCCCCTCAGTGGCAATCATTAAGCACGACCTCAGCCTCATCATGAGTTAAACAACTATGTAAAATGGAATCAACCCCAAGACAGTACAAAGTATCATCCACTATGAGGTAGTTCTTCGCTACATGACGTAGTCGTCGTCACTCATCCCATGAGAGGTGAGTAGGGACCTTCAATGTTTGCAAGTACTCGATAATATCCCCGTACCAAGGGTCCACAGTCGAGATGAGGAAGATATGTTCATCAACAAAAGAATCCTCATAAACTTCCTCTTCATCCAAATTTGAAAAATATGATATGAGCTTAGCAAAGATTAACGATTTCTTCGATTTTGCCGAAACAAACTTGAGATCAAACTCTTGCAAAATCACAATCTATTTATTATACTTTGCCCCAATCATCCTTCTTGTGAAGATGAATTGAAATGGATTGATGTGAGCTACGACCAAAGTTTGGCGAAGGAGGATGTAATATCTCAAACACTGAACTGCATGAACAGTGGCCAAGGCTAGCTTCTCAACATGGGAATAATGAAGTTTCAAATCAATAAGGTTTCGACTCAAATAATATATGACATGTTCATGGAGCTCCTCGTCCTCTTGAACCAACACCATACCAATTGTCTCCTGGGACATGGCCACATAAATAAAAAAGTCATGGCTATAGTCTGGTGGACTTAGCATGGGGGTTGTTGCTAAGGATTTCTTCAAGACATCGAAAGACTCTTGGGCTCCCTCATCCCAGTAAAAAGGGGTGTCCTTCTTCAACAAACGCATGAAGCCTTTAGTCAAATTGGAAAAATTGACCAGGAACCTTCGCAAGAAGTTCACCATTCCTTGTAAACACTGAAGATGTCGAATGTTACGTGGGGGAGACAATTGAAGTATTGCCTCAACCTTTAAGGGATTGACTCTAATACCCTCATTGGATACGATGAATCATAGTAAATGACCAACTTTCATGCAAAAGATGCACTTATGAGGATTTAAATGAACTTGATAATGACAACATCTTTCAAACACTAATCGCAAATGATAAGGATGATGCACTCTCAAACGAGAGTGAGCAGCTAGATCATCCAAATACACTTCAATAATATTTTTAAGATCGTGAAATATCAAGGTCATGGCCTGGTGAAATGTAGCTCCGATGTTTTTAAGGCCGAAGGGCATCTTTCGATATGCAAAAGTTCCCCAAGGACAAATAAATGCAGTCTTATGTTGATCTTTAGGTTTAATTTGTATATGATTATATCCAGAAAATCCATCTATAAAAGAAAATACCTCACTTCCCATACACTCATCCAAAATTTGATCAATAAATGGTGTAAGGAAATTATCTTTAGGATAGGATCGATTTAAATCACGGAAATCAGTGCATATTCGGATCGCTGCCTACTTCTTATCCACCGGAATGGGATTTGAAACCCACTCCGTCAAGGGAATGGGATAGATAAAACCAGCTTTGAGTGGTTTCTCTATCTCTGCTTTAATGGCGGGTGCTTTCCTAGGATTCACGACACACAAACGTTGTCGAACCGATTTTGCATCTGGATAGGTTTTGATTTCTTGTTCGAAAATACGAGGGTCTATACCTGGAATTTATTTGTATAACCAAGCAAAAACATCACAAAACTCCTTAAAAAGCTCGATATACTATTTAATCTCATCGGAGGAACAATTCGCCCCAATGTAAACGTTCTTGATCTTACCAGGATCACGAGAAATGTTGATAGGAATCATTGTGACAGGTTAGCCATGTTCCCTTCAGCAATTTGACTAGGAGAGCTCAATGGGACCGTGGGGCTACCAACTTTCTTGCTTAGAATCACCCTAAAGTCATCACACTCTAAACTATCAAGCTTAGGAAGGAAATACAATCTATGGTGCAACTCTTCCCAAGGTTGTTCAATCCCAAACATGGCCTTAAGAATAGCTTCATCTAACAGAAAAAACATCATCAAGGCAGCCTTGAGAGTGAGATAACTCTACTTCCCATGCAGGAAGCACATATGGGTCCTCCTCCTCCATCCACGAAGAGAAAGGACTAGGCTCTACAACATGATCAAGATTCGTTTGATACGCCACCAATGTTGCAGGAAACGACATGTCTGTCTCGACATGTATACTCAAAGTACTCGATGAAGGAAGAATCCAAGGATCCTCCATATGAGAAGTGTGAAAGGATACCAAATTGGATGAGGGCAAAGCCCCACCAATACTATACCGAATTGTAAGAATGGGTGCAGGATAATTAAAGGTTCCCATGAGAGAAGGATACATACCTACACCCACATTCTCAGTTGCCAGCTGAGAATGATTGATAATCGGGATAGAAGCTCTTGATGATGCTGACACACTCTGATTTTGGAAAGACTTCTGATCGATAGTAACGATCTTCCCATTAAACAGAAAACAAACCACTTGGAATAGGGAAGAGGCTACAGCTTGCATATTGTACATCCAATTCCGACCTAGTAAAATATTATAGTCAAGGGGCGCATCAACCACCTCGACCTCGATTGCAACAGTCTTCCCTCCCAATTGGAACTCTAGAGAAGGAAGTATACTGTGCGGATGAAACGACCTTCCATCGAAAGCAGTCAACATGTTGGAAAACTAAGACAATGTGGGAGAACCTAAGCCCTTCCAACAAGCCAAAGACATCATGGAAGTAGCAACACCTTCATCAATAACAGTACGCATGATGGTGTTGTTGAGACACTCTACATGAATCAAAAGAGACACGTAGTAAGGCAAGCGAGGCTGGATTACATGAGTTTCAAATTTGATCACGAAAAGAGAGATATCATCACCAACCCCAAGAGCAGAGAACAAACAAGGCCTTTCTCTGCGAAGGACAAGTCTGGAGCACTTCTAATGTAGACATCGCACAAGGAGTCTTGCCCAAATCCTCAACAATTGAATAGTTCTGGGTGGCTCAAGCATTAGGATTGTGCCCCGAGTGCTTCAAGACTCCCTTAGGAATGCGAGGTGAAACTTCAGGCTTATCTCAAGGCTTTTCAATTCTCAAAGAGCTCTTGGGTGGAGCAGGTTCTTTCCCAAGGTCAGATTGTGATGAACCAGTCTTTCGCACCCGTCGAAACATTTGTAGCATTCACCATGTTGATACAATCATGACCACTAGCGGCATCTAATGGGTTTGGAGGCCCATTAGAAGCACTACCAGGATCAACGGTCCTCGAGTTCATATTTTTATTATTAGGTAAAGGATTAGTAAACACACCTGAGCCCTGTGCTATGAACTTCGAGGCGTCCTCCACACGAGGGCACAAGTAAGTGAGGTGATCGTCCTTACACAACTTACAATTCACCTTACGCTTAGGCTGCTTGTCCCCCTTGCATTGTTCATATTCTTGTCATTATTATTACCATTTTCATTTTTATTCCCACCCTTACGATTATTCTTTCCTTTCTTTTTATTCCTTCCAGGTTGCTGGTTGCATTTTGGGTTCGATGTTTGCACTGAAATCACACTCATTAATTGGGTAGGATGAGACAAAGCCATGGCTTGTCCCGACGTAGGCTGGTTAAGCGATAACTAGCTCACTTGTTTCATAACCGAGTCTGCAGGTTTGGTACTTGTGGAGCCAACAATACCATCGACATGTGGCCCAGGTTTAATCTTGGGGTTGAAATTGGATTTTGGAGAATTCAGGATAATCTCATACAAGAGTCCGACTGAGCATAGATCAAATCCAACTCTTGAGCCATAAAACTAGCCTAGTCCTCATTTTGAACTCCAGATGTGGAAACACCCTTCGTGATATAAGGTAACAATGACTTGAGGAACCATTCTAGAAGAAACTCTGGTGGTATAAAGGTTTTAATTAATCGTTTCCATCTACGCCACTCTTGAATATGATCTGAAATATGCATGGCTTTGTCTTGCTGGAAGGTCAACAAGAGTTCGATACTGACGTCGTAACGTATGGGTAGCTGGAAATGATTAAGAAAAGTCATGGCAAGGTCATCAAACGTAGTATAGGTCCTCCTGGTAACTCTATATACCATTTTGCTGCAGGACCCATGAGGGTGCATTGAAATAGCCTCAAACGGACGGAATCATCAGTTAAGGAATTAGAAGAGCACAAAAGGTGGAAGGTTGTGACATGTTCACCAGGATATTCACGAGCCTTACCTTCGAACTTGGGAATGTCTGAAGGAAGCTTGGTAGGGACTGCCGGCCATGCCGGGTCATGAGGCATAGGATCATTCGTCAATCTTGACAAATTCGGTAGGTTCAAGGTCACAAGGAAAGGGAGCCTAGGTTGAGCTAGTTGATACCATGCTCCCTGATAGGATTGGTTCGAATAAGGTTGATTGCCATACACACCATGGCCTTGGCTAGTGGGATAATAACCTCCTCCCATATGACCCATGAAGGGTTGTATGGAAGCATTGTAATGCAGAGTACTTTGAGTATGAGGTGCTATAAAGCCATAGTTAGGAGAGTAAGAGGGTTGTCGACACCCGTACCCATATAGTTGATAGTTTTGTCCGTAATACGGTCCATAAGAAGGTCCATGGGAAGCTCCATAGGCTGGACCATAAGATAGTCCATAAGATGTTCCATGAAATGGTCCATAGGTAGGTATATAGGAAGCTCCATGAGATGGACCATGATATGGTCCACGAGATACTCCATGAGATGATCCAGAAGTAGGTACATGAACTGCTGACACATACTGAGGCACGTGGTCTTGTGACACTACGGTGTTAGAAGACGTAGGACAGACATGACTTGCAGTAGAACTCTGGCCCGAAGGACCACTAGAGTTAGGAAGAGGATGCGTCAAAAAGGAATTTGAATTAACGGGTTAAGAAGATGATGGAATATGTGAAGGAATATAGCTTGTACCCATAATATTCACATGTATCAGCTGAGGTCTATGAATAGGAACACTAGTGCTGGGTCTAGGCTGTGTGTGTGAAGGAATTTCCATCGCTGGAGTGGATGGTGCAATCTGACTACTAGTACCAAACCTCTCCGCATGGAAAGGAATGGAAGTGCCACCAGGCATAGTACCGAGGTCACCAATTGAATTTAGATGAGGTGTCAGACTAGTCTCAGGAATATCAGGCATGCCATACCTAATGTGGCTAGTGCTGGTGGGTGCATGGCGAGTCTCTTCACCCGGATAGTATAACCAATACCGAGGGTTAGAGCTAATGCAATCATGAAACTGTGATAGATCTTCTTGTGATGGTCCAGCCCCATAAGTACCAGACTCAGGCGGAGTCCCATATATGCTAGAAGGTTCAACTTTCATCCTTAGAGGTGGGGAAGGGGGAAGCTCCGGGACCTCAGACTCATGGTGAAATCTTTGTGTGAATCAAAGTGATGACTAGTCCGCCCGGACTATCTAGCTCTCTCTCCCAAAAGAGGAGGAGAAGTAGAAGATGAAAGACCTACTAAACGATGAGAGTGACGGGGAGCCGCACCCGAATCCACAATGACTTAACAAAAAGAAAAGACTCGATCTATCTATGTAACCCAAAGAAATATACCGTGCACAGAGCATACACCTAAGAAAAACTACAACCAACAAGCAAGCAAACCAAGGGTAGGATATATGAGCTCCCAAATGAAGTACGTATGTCTCACCTAGGAGAGGCTCGAGACTCCCATACACAACAAGCGGAGGTTTGTAACCAATTATAGTGTCCCTCGACTTCAATGCATATAGCGACTATGTTGTTTGACCCCTACCTGGCAAGGACACCTACAGAATAACCTCTGCAAATACCCCCTTGATAACCTAGGTAAGGTAACTAAGGTCATCTTAATATAACCAATGCCTAGGCAGACAGTCGCACGAGGGATTGACCGTATGGGTAGGGTAGCAAGTCCCTAAGCCTGAAAGCACAACTGGTACCCTAAGGGTGCACCAGTCAATACCGCAAAGACCCCCAGATACAAACACAATCCCAGAAATATCTCTGGTGCTCACAAAAAGTGACCAGGGGTCATCCCAATCACAATCACGTGCACTGCCACGTGCTTAACTCCCGTGTAAGAGGAGCGTTCTGAGAAACACTAATTATACCAAGGGTTTCACACTCTCACCTGGAAAGACACCTAATTGTTTTGTTTAGTGGTCTTGAAGAATTAACTTACAATGAACTATTCCAAGACCCTAAAACCTAATCTTGTTGATGCACCCTAAAAAGAAAAAGAGTGTAATACATTTTATTAAGCGTTGATTTTATTTGGCTGTGATTACTCAAAGGGTAAATGGTTGTGCAACCAATGAAGTTATGACACAACAAGAAGTAAAATGCACACCTAACAAGCAATGCAAATGCAATGTCTCGAATGAAGAACAGGGTATGCTACTATGTGAAGTGCAATATTTTTCCTTCAAATGTAAGTGCAATCATTCCTATATGAAAATCTGACTACGATTCATGAACAAACCTAATGCAAGTACTGTGCCAATGCAAAATGCAAGCAATGCGTAACTATGCAAAAAGCAAAATATTTTTGTATTTTTGAATTAAATGAGATATGAAAGCAAAAATATGACTCTACAACCCTCAGACTCTACAACCACTCACAAACAACAGGGAAGAAAAGCACCAAGGTACTGAGAGATCTAATGCACTAATCCCAAAACAAAAAGTAGAAAATGAATGACAAGAACATTTCTAAAAAATCAAACTAAAAGCAGTCTCTGGTTAAAAACAAAGGGTGTATACAGACTCCAGAAGCATCCAAGAATACTCAACAATCATCCAAACTCACCCAACAACACTTAATCCTCCCACTAAGGCTCAAAATCAAGGCATATGCGAATTTTCTCAGTAAACCATCATACATATGCAACTGTTCAAGGAAAAACCGCGTGTATATGCGACTGTGAAAGCTAAACCCACGTACAGGAAGAAAAATAGCGAAAACCGACAAGCTAAGACAAAATTTACTCCTTCACGACCCTACTGGGAAAAGATGCCCCCAGACTTGACACAGAAACAAAGAAATCAGAGCAATTCAAGTACATTGAATACCAAAATCCCCAAAGAGAAACAACTAGGAACCGCCCTAGTATGGTCGCCAATTTTGTTACGGAGAGAAACTTCCTATGGCTTGGGGTGTACCACAACAGACAACTAGACATGAAAAATCATTCCCTTCCCAATATGCAAGAGAAACCAAACATCTAACACTAAGGGACCTCGAATCATACCTTATTTCAGACAGTTGAAGTAGATCGTCGTTGAGCTTTTTCCAATCTCACTTGCACTAACAATTTGCTCTCAACAATAACAAACAAGACAAAGATGCTATATAATATGGTGTTAGATGTACTCTAGCATATATAATCAACAATGTATAAGCAATTAAACATATCCATGGATTCAATATTCATTCAAATGCACATTATTGGACAGGAAAAGATATTTCTATTAATCAATCTAGAGATTACACAAGTGACAACCTCTGTCGGCACGTCTGCGAACCGGAGAAACCGAGTCCTCCACTTGGGCCTCCACCACCTCAATCCTCCATCTCTCGATAGCAATCTCACAAGCAAAGGTAAGCTTGGGAAGAACACAAAGTGCTCCAAAGGGACAAGGGGATGCAGACTCAAGTATATGCAAGCTATGGCAACAGTGGACTATAGTTTCATTGCTCTTCAATTCCTCCTCTTCAATGTATCCAAGGGGTTCCTTATATAGCACTCCAAAGGGGTAATGGAGGGTCAAATCCGAGCTATATCAAGGCATATGGAAGGCTAAGAGTCAAGTGGTTCAGACACACATGAAGGAAAACTCCAAAAGTATTCGGATTTATGCACACATCCTGATGTACGCGGGTTTGAGGTCAAAAGTCGTGTGTACACGCGAGCGTGGGATTAAAAGTCACGTACAACAATAAACATGGGTTTTTAGGGGTGACTTTGGAAACATCAAAGTATAATATTAGTCCATGGGGTCTAAAGAGTCTGCAGAGGGACAGGGAAGGCCATAAATATGTGATCAAACATGTGTGGTAAAATCAGCTATAACAGTGTGGGTCATAAGCACTTACGGTAAAATGCACGCACCCACAAAAGACGCAAATGAAAAAATAAAAAGCGAGGACATTGTCGATGAATGCAAGGAAAGGGTGACGGACCTAAAGCTCAAAGCTATCATCGAAGATAAGGATGAAATTCAACCAACTTTGGTTGAAGAACACAAGAGAGATACTGTTGCTGGTCCCAACGCTTCTACGTTGGAAGAAGGTAATAACAATCCTGATAACCCTTGATCTATTATTTCCTTGACATATACCATTCAAACCGTAGATGTGATATAAGGTTCTATGGAAGAGGGTGACAACTTACTAAAGGAACAAATAGAGTCTACGTGGGCACCTGATAAAACAAAGAAGGCAATAACTGAAGTAAACAAGGTTTATGAGCTGAGATCTAGATCAAAAAAATAGGAGAATCTAGTCTCGATAGGTGGTTTAGCCCATAGTCAGACTAAAAAATCCCAGCTGGCCGAAAATATTTTTTAACCAAGGCTCAATTACAAGCGGTCAGAGAAATCAAATAAGGCAAATAGTCAACTATCGGTAGGGCTCTTAGAGTGAAAAAAGTCCCATAACAAGGTCCCTTGATGCTAATCATGTCCTACAATGTAAGGGGGTTAGGAGGGTCCTCGAAATTAACAACTCTTTAGCGTATAATAACCTTTAAAAAGCTAAAAGTTTTAGCACTCCAATAGACAATGATGGAAGGGGAAAAAGATAAGGAAGTAATGAACATTATATTAAGAGAATGGCAGATGGAAGCAATTAATGTTGATGGACACTTAGGGGGTCTACTTACAGCCTAGAGTCCAGATATCACATTTCATTCAAAAAACTCTTTTAAGGAAGCATTAGGAAGTGAGCTAGAAGACCCAGAAACAAGGACCCAGTTCTTACTTTTAAATGTATATGGTCTATTCTACGACAGAAGAAAGTACTGGGAAACCCTAAGAAGTAATGGAGCTTTGGAACGTTGAAACCTAATCCTAGCAGGAGACTTGAACTTAACGCTCTCAGTAGGAGAATTCCGGGGAAAGAATGCTCATCCAGACGCACTCAACCACTTCTTATGCTCATTATTTGACCAGAAAAAACTGATAGATATCCAACCTATTCGTCTAGAACCCACCTGAACAAATAATAGAGGAGGGAACCAAGCAATTTCAAAGAGGTTAGATAGATTTTTAGTATCAGAAAGTTTCTTTCAAGAACAATGGGTGCTATAACTACAGCTTAAACAAGGAGACTATCGAAGCATCGACCCATCTCGCTATCTCTCACCTTACCAGAAGACAAACCACTCTCTCCGTTCGAATTTGATCCAGTCTGGATGGAAGGTGAGGGTTACCATGCCTTGGTTCACAAAAATTGGAAGCCATTAGGAAACCATACCTCATATTCTTTCATGCATCAAATGATGGAAAACCTAACAAACATCAAGAAAATCTTGAAAGAATGGGGGAAAAAACACAAATCCCTATTTCAGAAGGAGCTAAGAGAAAAAGAGCAGAGGATTCAAGAACTCTACAACTCCAATTCATTAGGAAATTTCTCCAATGCAAAATTATAGCTCTTGAAGAATGAAGAAGGAAAACGTAGTATTCTCTTAGCACAAGAAGAACATCTTTGGCGACTTAAAAGCATAGTGCTATGGTTAGCAACAGGGGTCAAGAACACAAAGTACTTCCATCGATATGCTTCACATAGAAAAAGCATAAATGCTATACTATAAATCAAGGACTCAGAAGGAGGAACAACGTAGAATTTCCAGGACAAAGCCAGGGCATCAGTCAAACATTTTCTAGAAATATTTATAGCCCCGATCAAATGCCCAATCACTGAAATCTTAGAGGTACTAAATATGTTCCCTCGCTTAATTAGAGAAGAGATGAGGAAAGATTTAATAGAAGAAGTTTCAAAAGAAGAGCTAAACAATGTAATACACTCATTCCAGAAAGGAAAGAGCCTAGGCCTAGATGGTCTTACCTTGGATTCCTTTTTAGTTTTTTATGACCTGTTGAAGCACGCTATTTTGAAGGTGATCAAAGAATCTCAGAGGACTAGGAAAGTATTATGTGAAATGAATGCCACATTCATCACTCTAATACCAAAGAAACAGAGAGGAGAAACATTTGAGGATTTTAGACCTATATCTTGTTGCAATATGATTTATAAAATCATAGCTAAAATCATTGCCCAAAGACTGAAACCTATTTTAAGCGAAATAATTTCGGAAGAGTAGTTGGGGTTTTTGTTTAACAAAAAAATACATGATGCGATTTCCTTGGCCCAGGAGGCAATTCACTCTATCAAAAAAAAGAAATAGCCAGCATTTGATCTTAAAATCGACCTATCCAAAGCTTATGGCAGAGTAATTTTGACCTTTACTCATTTTCTTTTAATACAAATAGGCATGGCAATGGATATGGTTGAATGAATATTTGGGTGCATACAGTCAACTTATTTTGCAGTACTTATAAATGTAGCTCCTTCTCATTTCTTTCGTCCAACCAGGGGTCTGAGACTGTTGACAGGCGATATGGATGCACATGGTGCGCAAAGCAACCGAAGTCAAAGAATAATGCGCAAGGCGAAGAAGTTGACAAGGGTCGGCTTGGTCATGATTTTGTACTTTTTGGTCCGAGTCAGTTAGGTAGTTGGTCGTAAGTGGACCATTTTGTAAAGGCGCAAGCCTATATATAGAGATAGAAATGTAGTAGGAAGATATCACCGGAGAGCATACGATTATCATTGTTTTGAAGAGATCATTATTTGGTTGGAGGTTTTTTGTTTGACATCTTTGTATCTGCTATTTCGATCTGAGGTTGTCAACTTGAAGATGTATTATGGAAACATGTTTTGACTAGCGCAAGTAATATGATATGGGCGGATTATGATGGAAACCTTGTGTCTTGATTTGTGATCTTATGTTTTGTTGTTTTTATGGTTTAAATGACGCGGTTTGAATAAATGTTGTGAGATGATCTATGTTTATGAATGATGAGATATCTGTGTATGATGAATTTCTATATACTTGTCGATCTCTTTGAGGAATGAATAAGATGATGCATTTACTTATCTGATGCAAGTAGTTTATAATACGACTGAATATGAATGATTGATGATAAAACCCTCGCCTGGATATCTAGTTAACACTGCAATAGAGAGAAAATAAGTGTGTAAGTCCTCCTCTTTACTGTAGAAACTTGGTTCCTGCAACCCTCCCTTAAGCACCTCGGGTGAGACTGCATTTGCTTCGTAGGTGTTGTTGGGTAGGGTAAAACCTACCTGGGTCAGTGTCTAGGGAGTCGTATCGAAGAAGGGTGTCGACAGACTATGAACCCTTGTTGACAGATATGTGTCAACAAATGGTTCTGTTTCCGGGACCTTAGTGTTAAGAAGAGGAGGATATGTTGTGGCATCCGATGAGACTAGAGATTTAGGATTGGTTCAATCAAAAGACTCGAGAATTCACAGAAGAAGAAAATCTGAGTTTCGGACTAACAACAAAAGAGTGGTTGGGAAGGCATATCTATTATGATATCCACAAATATTTCTTTATTGACTTTCTGATTATTTTGTATGAGTGTTTGGTGCTGACTTATAAGAAAAGAAACTTCCAGTGAGGTGAACCCACTTGTTGGACCCTTGAACTGATCCAACGGTTGAAAGAGGCATACAACTGGGCATCAAGGGTTATCGAAGTGTGGCTCGACAACATTTTGGAAGGGATACATCACTAAGTTTGTGGTCGAAATAGTCAAATCCTATAGCGACGTTGAAAGGGAATTCTTCTAAGGACCAAGAGGTAGGTTTCTATTGTCTTTGCAATTGTGGATTAAGATGCTTATATGTGAAAAGGGTATCTTAAAAATGAACTCCGACGGGTAGAGCTTATGTGTGCGGAGGTTACGGGTACTACATAGACGAGAGTTGGATGAAATGATACAGGGTAGATGGATGGGAGTAAGTTAGCACCTATGCTAAAATTTTGAGATTTCTATGCAGGGAGCTGCACTATTTCCCCTACAAAGGTATAGATCACTAAAACTTAAGGGGTTATAAGCAAATTTTTTTTGCATCTGGTGACTTGGAGGTTATTTGGGAAGCTTGTCCTAAACCTGAATAGCCAAACAGATTATCCCATGGTGTGGCATGAGTAAATACCCAGGACCCATGGAGTTATGACGCTGCATTATGGTTCAAACATGAAAATCCCTTCGCATTTATTTAGTGGCATAATGAATGGCGCATATCCATGGCAAAGAAAATTGATGGTTGATAATGATTTCACAGAGGAAAGATGCATGTTTTTAATAGAGGCTTGACATTAGCAAGAAAGATTAAATGACGAGCAAGATCAACCATTGAATGAGCATTTTGTGTAGATCAACGGATGAGGAAGGTTTCGCTGGGAAAACATGTGTGAAGGAATGAGCGGTGGAGATGTACAAAATCGGTTAGGCTTCCCATGTTTCAATGGTCAAAGATTGGATGCTATCCAAGATCAACCACGGATGTTAATTTCATGCTGCCAACATACATGGAGGATAACTGGTGTCAGGGATGCGAAATCTTGTAGGGTTCGCTTATTCCAACGGTCATGCTTTTTAGTGAGCCAGATCCATGGTGGAGATGCATTTCATAGAAGAAAGATGCAGGAGAGATAAAGGCATGTTGGGGCTGTGAAATATCTAGGGTCTTGCACAATTTAACGGCCAGGATTCTAGATGGGGAATATATACGAAGGAGAATCATTTTGCCACCCAAACATGCATGAGAGATAAGACTGTGTGGGGTTGCGAAGTATTGGTAGGCCCCATGCCTTTGAACGGTGGATATCTGGCAGAGATATGATCAACAATCCTAGATTATTTCGCGGCGAGAAGGTGCATGAAAGTTAAGGGGATAGGGCAATGCGAAATCTTGTAGGACCTACACCCTCAGACGATGGAGATTTGGTAGAGGTTAGATCGATGGTCCAGGATAGTTTCGTGATGGAGACATGCACGATGGTTCACAAGATGAGGGATCACGAGATTGGAAAGAGGCCACATAGTTGAACAGTTGAGATCGATTGTAGAGGAGATCTACAGTCATGGTTTATTTCACAGTTCAAATATGCTAGGGGAAATAAAAAGAAAGGGGCTGAAAATGGAGATCAAGGCAGGTAACATCAACGACGTAGATTACATCCTGGAGTCCAAATATTTGTTGCCTGGTACATGTGATAATGATGATGAGCGCCATGATGATTATGTAAAAGAGGATGAGTATGGCCTTTACACACACTGTGGTAAGGAATCACGGGCACTAAAAACAAGGGCGTTTCGATGCCATCATAAGGAGGGATTGATGAAGTGACAAATATCAAGTTCACAAACCATGAGACAACTTGAAGCTAATTGCAAGTGAGGATGAGGGTCCTTTATGCCATCAATATGATGACGTGACAACAAAAAGGGGTGGCGTAGTTGGCACCTCCACATAAGGAATGAGATCAAGAACCCACGTGACCGTTCATGTTGTCATTATGCTACTTAATGATGGCGTGTGTAAGGATTTGATGGACTCATGGTTGAACTCAACCACTGATGATGATTCAGTAACCTCCCATTTTGTTATAATGCCATAGTCAGAACCGTTCTAAGACATAGAGTGAGTCAATACTAGTGAAGAACAGTGATGACTAACTATTGTTCTGCTAAGGGCCCTGGGGGTCCTGATACAGAATCTATAATGACTATTCTTCTTGGGAAGCCTGTTGTTCGATGTGTTTTATTGAACACTGGGCACTGCTTGGAAATTCAACCACTTATGGGCCTTCCTGCAAAAGCAGCTCCAGCCATCGAGGTAAGTATTTTCATTACATTAGGAAGACCTTTTGATGCCAATAAGAGCAATGCTGTCCTAAAAAAGTGCAGCACCACTGTGGAAGCAGTGCCAAGAGTTCCCGACACAAAGGATATCCCATCGAAGCCTCCAGAAAAGGTCGTGGACGTAATTACCACAGTGCATAGTATACATTGCGAGGAACGGTCGGTTTAAACGAATGCTCGGACTAGGGGAGAGAGGATCGGAGGTCTACATCATCACCATTCTTACCACGAATTGCTAACTCTAATGAAGGTGATGATGAGTGCAAATATGTGTTGCGCTGGTATACCCTGGAAGAAGGATCTAGTCCAGGTAGAGGATGACGGATCTCACCAGTATTGTACCCAACATGCATATAGACCCCTTGTTGGTATGAGAGACGATCACGGGCTGTTAGGATTACCCGGAGATTGTGTACTCATTCACAGGTAACACTTAAGGACATTCTAAAGCATGGAAGGACAAACATGGGTCGAGTTGAGGACTGAAGTTTGGAATATAGACAAGGAACTTGGGTGTTCCGGGTAAGTCCTTCAGTTCCTGTGTTCTACCCCTATGTCCTACCCTACTGAGTGGTACAAGAATCCATAAGCAGACAAGAATGACAAGTCCTTCAAGAATTTAGTATTGTTGATAAACATAACTGTCTTCTCAAGGTCTGCAAACCTAATAGTGTGACACGGAGATATAGAGGCTACCAGACAGAAATCCAAACACAAAAAGAACATAAACCTTCCTGCCAGCTGCGAACATAGACATAACATATTATCAAACACAAAATGAACATAAAAGTCAGAAGCAGAAAGGGTCACAGGGCTAATTCATCCTGTGCACCAGAAGGTGCATGAGGTAGCAGACTCGATGGAGATCTATGACCATGATTGATTTCACTGGATCAAAAGTGTGAAGAGGTAAAGAAGCATGTACACATTTGCAGAGATTTTCCTACAAGGACTACACTAGATTACATGTATTAGAGAAAGATATTTCCATGCTGGAACTGCCATCTCCAAAGTAGTGGAAGACCGTTGAGAGGTTCGGGAGAACTAGATCACAAGGGACTAAGTGACCCTATAATGACGAAGGAGAAGACCAGGTTACGCCCAAGTCCAAGGAAGGACCAACCCAAAGCAACAACATACCTACACCTCTGTGCACTACTCCACAATCAGGAAGAAACACCAGATCATCACAAGACTGCCCGGTATGTTATCACCACAATACTAGTAGCGGATCAACGAACATACTAAGAAGGTTGAGAATGGCAGGCAACGATGTGAAATTACCTTTGTTCCATTGGAACGAGACCAAGGATCTCGAGCAATATGGTTTCTCTGTAAAGCAGTATGGACTGTGAAGCAAGTCTAAGATGAAGCATTAAGAAGGGTCAACTGGAGAGAACTTTTTGAGGTCACACATTATATTGGTATATGAAGTTTGTACAAGTTCCAACAAGGAACCAACATAAGACTCTAGCAGAGATTAGAACCGGGTTGATTGAGGAATTCAAGAAACACAAATCTGAGTCACAGTATATCACGAAATTGAAGGAAATCAAGCAATATCTGAACGAGTCGGTCTAGGATTTTGATTAGCGATTCAAGACGTTGATGGTGAAAGTCAGTTTTGGAATGAGCGATGTACACCATAAATAATGGTTCATCTCAGAGTTAGTACCACATATCCAAATTCCATTGATGCAGTAGAAGATTGCGACACAAAGTGATGCTTTGGGGATTGCAATGAAGCTATAGGCTTCACCAGTCGGTGAAACTGGAGTTGGAATGAATCAGATCCAATCACAACTGGTGATATGACGATTCAATTTCTAGATATCAAGAAGGGAAAAGAAATTCATGAAGAAGTGTGATGTACCTGATGTCACACGGAAGCACATCATCAAGATCAATGCCATACTTCTGCAATTATTTACCATCGAGTGCTCCAAATCCATTGAGTCAAGGTGGTTTACAATGATGCTGAATCTGTCAAATGCATGGACATTGACATGAGGAATGTGTGTATCTCCAAAAGGTAGTATTGAAACCTGCAAATTTGTTCTGTAATTTTTGTCGTTCAGTCGGTCATGAAGAGAAGAATTTTTGGGCATATGACTTGCTTCAATAAAAGACAATGGATACGTACTATATGAAGGGAGAAGAACACCGATTGACGGAGAGGCCACCACTGCAGAAGCAACCAAAGTTTGCCCAACCGCAACCGCAACTTGCTCCACCGCAATCGCAGTATAATTAGATGTAGTATGCTCCACAACAACCACAGTATACTCAATCGCAGTATGTTCAATTGCCGATGATTCTACCGCAACAACAACAGTTTAATCAATCGTAGTACTAGCAACAAGGAGGATTTCAAGGAGGACGAAATGGAGGTTTCAGTCGAGGAGGAGGACAAGGTCGTGGACCTGGGAAATGCTACAATTGCGAAGTATTAGGGCATTATTAGCGAGATTTACCAAACCTATAGTCGCAATGTACCTACTGTAACATCACAGATCACATTGTTGAATATTTTCCACAGCTGTTCGCAAAATGGAAAGTAAAGAATGTTCCACCACTGCAGAACCAGAATTGGAATGTGAACCAGAATGCAAATAAGGATGTAAATCCACCACGAAATTAGAACCAAGATCTAATAGTCGGGAAAATTTCGGTGGAACCGAAAACTCAACCTTCGGATGTTGGAGTCATTATTCGTGGAGGTGCGACAACAGGGGATGATGGTCCATTTCCACAGGTCTGATTGGCTACTCGAAAGCAGGTACAATTCGATGTAGATGCTGAGAGGGATACATTCTTTGATGCAAGGGACACCATGAAAAGGGGTGTAGGTAAGTTGACTATCTATGAAATGCCACATGCTTTTTATTCAACACTTGTAGTAGGACCTTCGTGAAAGAATGACACATTGTAAAGTCTCTTCGAGAGTTGTCTGTCGTTAGAGAAATATCCTGATGTGCTAGTTGAGATTGCAAGTTTGCTAGATCGATCTGAAAAATTTCGGAAGACTTCGCTGTTAACTCCTTGCACAAGAAGAAAACCAGAAGGGAGATGAGGTTGAGTGTCCAAACTGGATGAATGTGGACTCCGTTATTCTGGATTTGGACTCGGATGTTAACATTTTAACGAAGCAAACATTGGAGAATATGGGGAAACCATAGCTAGTGTGGTCCCCTATACAATTGTGTCTGACAAATCAGGCTAGAGTGTCACCAATAGGGAGAGTATCGCGCTTACTGGTGGAAGTCAAATAGATGAAGACATATGCGGATTTTGATGTTATCGAAATCATCAATGAAGGTATCTCATATTGGGGATTGTGTGGGATAATGACAACCTGGCAATGATCTACTTCAGGAAGTGAGTGATGAATTTCGAGAATCGTGACATCAAATTCATAGCCCAATTGGACCCGAGCGAAGGAAGAAGATATGTTGAACCAGTCAAGGAGGAAGTCATAGGGGGATGGGACCATGGGTATAATATTTCATAAGACTATGCTCATCCCATCGCAGATGGGGAGTTGGGCTGGCGAAGCTCCAGCTCTGCATCATCAGTTTTGATGATGCGTTTGATAATTGGTAGAATCGACTACATGAAGTATCCATCTGAAAGTGTGTTCGGGTAACTCAATCACTACGTTGGGTCGCAACGAAAGTTGTTGAACTACCCACATACAAAGGATTACCCAACCTGGTTGAGTTCATCAATGAATTTGAAGAGAAGGTATTGACACCTCAACGATTGTTGGCATTGGAGGAATCATTGAAGGCTACTTCAACATGATGGTGGGCGACACATAAGAAATAAATCGATGGGTGGTCGCAGTGTCAAAGGTTGATGGAAGTTTGCTTTGGCGAAACAGAGTGATATCAAGTCAAGAAGTATGATGGATGGAATAATCCCAACGATCATTTGGTTGCATGTTAGACCACATGGGTATCACGAACAAAGTATGAGTGGGTACATGCTTTTATACATACGCTGGATTAAATTCTGCGACAGTGGTATGTGTCTGCAGAGCTCTGAAGGGAGATTATGACATGGGAGGACTTGACGATTTGTTTCAGCCACACTTTCAGCTTTGTAGATACTGATGCAGTGATTCATAGTGTGCTTCAACATATCCAAGATTTTGTCTTGGAAATAGTCCCTATTGCATTTCCTGAGGAATCGCATGAGATACCAATGACATAGTTGTTGATGGAGTGCTACAATGTAATAGGAGGACCTGACAATGGGGATGATCCTAGGAATATCAATATTGCAGAATATGAAGGAAGTCAGGATATCATCGCACCAAATATGATGACGGACAAAGTTGACCAGCCGCTGAATATTCGGAAGGTCATCATTGGGACAGAGGAGGAACCGAAGTTCACCAATATTGGAGATTAATGGGATGAGGCTACTATGGCAAATATTACTGCTCTGTTGCATGAGTTTCAAGACTTGTTTCCGACTAGATTTTTTGAAATGAAAGGGATCCTAGGGGACTTGGAAGAAATGAAAATCCCACTCAAGCCAGATGCGAAGCCAGTGAAGCGACGTCCGTATCGATTGAATGCACGATACAAGGAGTGAGTGAAGGTTGAACTTGATAGAATGTTGGATGCTGGAATCATTGAACCAGTCTAAGAATCAGAATGTTTCAGTCCAATGGTCATTCAAGATAAGAATACATGTGAAGTCTGGATCTGTGTTGATCTCCAGAAGCTAAATGACGCATGTTCTATTCCCTACACCATTTACTTACGAGGTGCTGGAAGGTGTCGGTGCTCAATAGGTCTACTCGTTCACGTATGGTTTCTCGGGCTATCATCAGATCAAGATTACAAAGGAATATCGACATAAGATGACTTTTGTGACAGAATGGGGATGCTTTCAGTACATGGCGATGCCATTCGGTCTCAAGAACCTCCCTACGATATTCTCAAGAATCATACTCGTTGCATTTAAGGAATTCATTTAGATTTTTTGTGTGGTATACATAGATGATTGGACTGTCTATGGGTTGCTAAAAGAACACATTGCAAACCTATGACTGATGTTAGAAAGATGTTGCCAACACCAGATCACACTGAATCTGAGGAAGTGTATCTTTTGTGCGCCATTTTGGATTTTATTGGGGCACATCATCTGTAGGGAAGGGATTTTGGTAGATCCCGCTAAGATTGCTCTAATTGATAATTTTACCTCACTGACGAATGTGAAATATATCATAGCTACATTGGGACATATGGGATATTATCGGAAGTTCATAATAGGATATGTAGCGATCACAACTCTTGGAGAAGCTGTTGAAGAAAGATGCGCAATTTGAATGAAGTCATGAGTGCCAAGGGAGTCTTGAAAATCTAAAAAAAAAGATGGTCATAATGCCAATATTTGTCTTTCTGGACTAGACAAAGGAATTTCATGTCCATGTCGATGCATCATTAGTTGCCTTAGGAGTGGTTTTGGTGCAACCAGGTGAAGGAGATATTGACCAACTGATTGCTTTCACAAGCCTGAAGTTGTCATCTGCGTACCAGAACTAAACCATGACGAAACATGAAGGCTTGGCAATGTTGTATGCACTTCAAAAATTTTGTCATTATCTGCTAGGAGGACACTTTAATATGTTCACTGATCATTCAACATTGAAATACTTGGTCAACAAGCTTGTGTTGGGGGGGAAAGATATGTCACTGACTACTACTCTTCCAAGAGTTTGATTTCAAAATCATCGTGAATTCGAATTGCTTGATTGCACTACTTGATAATTTGTCATGGATTGAGACAGGTGAACCAACTAGCATCGAGGATGGATTACCTGATGCGTAGTTATTTAAGGTTGGAATGGTCGATGACCATTATGAGTAGATTATTCAATTTTTGTTGATGGGGAAAGCCCTAGATGATTTAACTATGAGTCAGAAGAAGCAATTGGTTGTTCGAGTTGTAGACTTTCAGCTAATTGTTGGACAACACTATAAGATGAGGTCGGATGAGATTTTACGTCGATATGTATTACTACATGAGAATGAATGAATATTAGCTAAATTGTTGATGTATTTGTAACTTCGGATTTTATTCACTTGTATATATTGTATTTCATTGGTCCTTGATGCTCCTATCGAGAGAATCACTTGTATTTCTTTGTACCGTAATGTTCTTATCGGGAGAATTACTAAAAGTCACGAGGAAGTCCCCTCCGTTGTAAGTTGGGTCATTAGTACCCTAGTTATGGTTACTCGAGCCTACATAACTGAGTTAGGATTACTCGAGCCTACATAACTAAGTTGAATATTAAATGAATGGAAGAATATAAATAGAAGTGAGGCTCTCCTCATTTCTACACACACACACTCACTCAACTAGGGTGCATGAGTGAGAGAGGAAGTGCTGGCACAAGTGAGAGAGATCAGTTGTCGGAGATCCTCTTTATGTTTTTGGGTTTTACTTTTGCTACTGGTGCTCATTCTATCTCTGAGGAAGTTGTGGGGTTTTCTCCTTTATGGTTTCCCCGAGGAAAATTCTTTGTGTCTCTTGCCTCTTGTGATTATTGTTGTGCATGTTATTCTCTAAGATAAGATCCTAAGATCATATTGCTTAAATGATAAAAAATATAAGATGGTATCAGAGCTAACCTGAGAAGAAGACACTGTGCAGCTGTGAAATCCAGGGATTCTTACTTTTTGGGTCTCTCTCCACAACCCATCAGCAAAAGGAGACTAGGCTGGATCTCCTTTGAAGGGTGCATCTTTCTGTCAAAACATAATTTGATTCTGAGCACTTTCAATTTTTGACCTACCACTGCATCGAGAAATTAGGGATTTTCATTGAAGAGGAATTTTTGAGTGAGCCCGACATAGGATTGCTCTCCTCATAAAAATCAAAGTTTAGAGACCAAGGTAGAATTTTTTGGTTGAGTGAAACTCTGGGAAAGTCAAACCCTAGTTTGACCCCGGTCCTGAAAAACCCTAAAATACTAAAACTAGTAGTTTTGGTACATTCGCTATATCTCGTGATTGAAGAAGTATCAGGGGTCGACATTTTCATAGGCGGAAGATAAAATCCTGTTGTACCATGTGTAAAAATTTCAGCCTTAGATTCACTATATTCTGGGAGATATGAGTCCTCCAAATCAGGGTTCCAGCCTCTTCCAGGATTGATCCCTAAATAAGACACCTAGGGAGAATTTCTATATCTCTGGCTACGAAGGTCCAAATGAAATTGCGTAAGATTTTCTAGATAGATCATGGACTGTACTTTCTATGGTTAAAAATTAGACCCCGAAGGTGAAACAGTGACACATGGAAGTCTGTACAATTTTGCTATTCTGAACAGTCTTGAATTAAGTCACCGTGGGAAAAGTATCATAAGTCCCAATTGGTGAAACCAATTTTGAGAAAATATGTGGTGTTGGGAAGAGGATAGACAAGGATACCTTAGTACGAAATTTCAGACACATAGGAGCAGTACTTTCAGAGATACGACAGAATTAGTATCAGGAATTTCTGTAGAAGAAATTGGAAAACTAGGGCTTCCTGTTCCGGGAGTTTGCCTCCACTGTTTTAAGAAAAGGAGTACATTGGAGAACTCACCTTGAAGAGGTATATCTTTCTATTTATTCAGAATTTTGGAATTCCAAGTTTTGAAAATTAGGGTTTCTCTGAAAAACCCTAGATCAACCAACTCCAAAACCAGGACGGACACCTCAAATCGGTAAGATCTAATATTTTTCTATTTACATTTGAGGTTTTCATTTCAAAATGACCTATCACACCAGCTTGATGACAAGCTTGGTGAAGATGAAAACTTCCGAGCATGGAAGTATAATTTTTCAGTGGTTCTTGAAGAAAATGAATTGGACACCTACATAAGTGGAGAGGCTCCAGTTCTAGAGGAAGAGTCTTACACAAGAAGAACTTGGTCAAGAGGATAATTGTTGATTCAATCAAGGATCACCTTATACCACAAGCGTCTTCCCTAAACACAGCTAAAGAGATGTTTGATTCCTTGATCAAGCTATTTTAAGGGAAGAACATAAATCATAGGAAGTGTAGGAACTCCGCGATCCTTCAAGAAATTGACTTGGATTAGTATTTTAGTAAGAAAGGTCTAGGAGAAAGAGGGGGATGAGGCTAATGCTAGAGCCAAGAGAATAATTGAAGATTCTATTAAAGATCATCTCATCCCTCATGTGTCATCCCTAAAGACACCAAAAGGAAGTGTTCGATGCTATGGTGAAGCAGTCGAAGAATAATAAGATGCTATTATAACCACCTTGAATGGCCTCCCAGGATCATGGGATTCATTCATTCGAGGAATGTGTTCCAGAAGGAAGTGATTACTTTCAACAGACTCTGGGAAGAGTGCACACAAGAAGAAGCTTCGCTCATAATAAGAGAAAGAGAATATGGGAGCAAATGAAGATCAAGCTCTCACCATCCAAAGAAGATCCCTCAAGTGATGAGGAATATGAAGAACTCAATTCTTGAAGAACCTCTTATTCATCTTAAGCATTTGGATAAGAAATGATGTTGTTATGAATGAAGAAGATGATGAAGCTGAAAGAAGGAGTCTACCTATGAAACAAATAAAGATAAGTATTCAATTGTCATTTCATGATATTGTTTTGTTATGCATTTGTTTATATTCAGTTGACGTATTATGCATGGTAGAATGTTTACATTAATGATAGTATACTACTAATATGCATGTGATGGGTAAGTAGCTCATGGTGCTATACAAATCTCCATTGCTACTTATCTAGAATGAAACCTCTTTGCTGACATATTGGATTAGTGCACAATCTCAATGATGTCATGGTAGAGATGGAAGGCATCTAGAATTTTTTCGTGAGATATGGATGAATGTTGTATTGGCTAAAATAGTTGTATGATTATATCTTTATGCATAAGAATTTTTCATTATGAATATGCCTTATGAAATGTTTATAACCATACAACTAATGCATTTGACTTGTAGGAAAGATCGTGTACAATCACCTAAAAGAAAAGAAGGACGAGGCTTGTTCCGAAGAACAAGTGATGACAGTTTGAGAAATAATCCAAGAATGAAGAATAATACGACGAATGCAGTTATGTCACACTATTGAGCAACATAATTGATGCAGAACCTTCCAGCTATGAAGAACTAGCTAAGAAGAAAGGGAAGGAGAATACCAGTTCAAGAAGAATGATTTCTAGGATGCAGTATCGAGACCTAAAGGGAAGTTCGTAGTTCCATCATGCAGTAGATGGAAACATCGTGGGATACAAGGAAAGATTTGTTACACGAGGCTTCTCACGGAAAGAAGGAATAGACTATGAAGAGATATTTGCAGCCACTAGAAAGACACATGATAGGCATAATCATGTGTGCAAATGAAAGAAGGCCTTGTACAAGCTCAGAAAGCACCCATGGGATAACACATACATGAGGAGCTTGAAGATCACCTTGAGTGATGAAGATCTTAACCTTTACTACAAGGTGGAAGATGAAAGCCTATAGAGGAAGACAAGCTCACATATGGGTGCGAGAAGAACATTTTCAAGATGGAGGATCTTGGTTTCCAATGACCCTAGATGGATACATAGACTATTAGTAGCAGAGGAAGCTACTTGTCACTCCAGTACAGAATGTTTCAATACATAGAGTATGAAAGGAAGAGGGAGAATGATGCTCTGCTTTAGAGGGAGTGACTGCAAAATATTCTAAGGTTCGACATGGTACGGCAGGATGGACAGATTACTGATGACTCTAGGCTTTAATAAGAGTAAAGTGGATTCCAACCTTTACTTCAAGGTTGAAGGTGGAATACTAGTGATGCTCTTGTTATATGTCGATGACTTGTTCCTGGCAAAAAAGAGGAACTCATTAAAGTTGCAAGAAGGAGACTTGTTGCCGAGTTCGAGATGAAGGACTTGGATATAATGCACTACTTCTAGACATGAATGTGTGGAAGAGTGAGGATGGAATTCTCCTTGGAAAAGGGAAGTATGCAGTGGAGATCCGGAAGAGGTTCGGGATGATGGACTGCAAGGCCATGGCCACACCTATGGCATCGAAACTGAAGCTATTGAGTGATGCTTCATCTGATACAGTTGATGCTACGATGTATCATCAGATGATTGGGTCATTGATGTACATGATGAATACAAGACTAGATATTTGCTTTGCTATGAACACATTGAGCCCATTCTTGATAGATCCTAGACATGTTCACTTGATTGTTGCAAAGCATATTTTGAGGTACTTAAAGGGTACAGTTGATTATGGGCTCAAGTATGAAGTGAATTAAAAGATTAACCTAGAGGGTTATGGGGATTTGGATTGGGTAGCCAATGCTAGTGATTGGAAGAGAACTTTGGGGTGTTGCTTTAGTATGAGATCAGGTGTGATCTCTTGGTTTAGTAGGAAGCAGTTTTGCATGGCACTGAGTACAACTGAGGCAAAATATGTTTCCACTTGCTTGACTATTTGGGAGGTAGTATGTTTCTTTTGGAAACTACTAGTTGATTTGATTGATCTGACTTGCATTTTTTGTATGATGCAGAGAGGAGCAGTAAAGCTCCAGTATGTGATCCAAATCTAGACCTCTTGAAAGATAGAGTTCTAGCATAGCCGATGAGACAGTTTATCTGAGGATAAAATCCTGGCGAAGCTCGTAGGTTGCTCAGACATAAAAATTCTTGTAGGCTGTCCTCAAATGTAATCGGTCTTGGCGAAGCTCACAGGTTATCCTTGGATGTAATAAGCTCTGATGTGATTCTATTCTAGAAATGGCGAGAGTGAAATTTGAGTACTTCAGGGAGAAGCTTGGTGTTCTCCAGATCGAGGTTCCTTCCAAGGCGAAGTGATGAGTCTGTGAGCCCTTCTGACATGGTGGTAGTATGTGTTCCTCTCATGGTCAGATGTAAGTTCAGAGCGCTTCTGACATGGTTGTGGGATGTGTTCCTCCCATGGTCAAATGTAAGTGCATATCCCTTCTAACATGGTAGGATTGGTTCCTTCCATGGCTAGTTGTAAGTGCAGAGCCTTTCCATGGATGGTAGTAGTTGTGTCCTACCATGCCAGTGGTTGTAAGTGCAGAGTCCTTATGACATGGTAGGATTGGTTCCTTCCATGGTCAGTTGCAAGTGCAGAGCCCTTCCATGGATGGTAGTAGTTGTGTCCTACCATGCCATTGGTTGTAAGTGCAAGGCCCTTCCACAGATGACAGTAGGTGTGTCCTATCATGCTAATGGTTGTAAGTGTTGGGCCCTTCCACAGATGATAGTAGGTGTGTCCTATCATGTTGATGGTTGTAAGTGCTAGGCCTTTTCACAAATGATAGTAGGTGTGTCCTATCATGCTGGTGAATGTAAGTGCTGGGCCTTTCCTACATGATTCTTGGATGTGTTCCTCCCATGGTCGGCTGTAAGTGCTGGGCCTTTCTGACATGGTGGTGGATGTGTTCCTCCCATGGTCAGATGTGAGTGTTGGGTGTGCCTTTCTGACATGGTGGTGGATGTGTTCCTCCCATGGTTAGATGCAAGTGCTGGGAGAGCCTTTCTGACATGGTTCTTGGATGTGTTACTCCCATGGTCAGATATAAGTGCTGAAGAAGATGAAGACCTACATGGAGACTAGGCCTACAACCGGCATGAAAAAGGGCTGGTTCTGTAGAACTTCCTGTGACGAGTAGAATTGAGAGATAGCACCATTTGATCGAGATAGTGGAAGCAGTGATGATGATGATCTGTCTTTGACAATGATCTAGCTTTGATGATGATCTAGTAATGATCCAACATTGATGACGATCCAATGATGATCTAGCTTTAATGATGATCCAGTGATGATCCATCTTTGATGATGATCCAACTTTGATGATGATCCAGTGATGATCTAGATTTGATGACAATATCGTGATAATCCAGCTTTGATGGTGATCTAGTAATGATCCAACTTTGATGATGATCTAGTGATGATCTAGCTTTGATGAAGATATAAAGAAGAAGACTTGTGCTGATGAATTGTGTCAAGAGAATACCTTCCTAGTTAAGAGGGAGTGTTGATGTATTTGTAACTTCATAATGTATTCACTTGTATATATTGTATTTCATTGGTCCCTGATGCTCCTATTAGGATAATCACTTGTATTTATTTGTACCTCGATGTTCCTATTGGGAGAATTACTAAAAGTCATGAGGAATTCCCCTCCATTGTAAGTCGGCTCATTAGTTCCCTAGTTGTGGTTACTCAAGCCTACATAACTGAGACGAATATTAAGTGAACGAAAGCATATAAATAGAAGTGAGGCTCTCCTCATTTCTACACAGACACACACTCACTCAACTAGGGCGCATGAGAGAGAGAGAGGAAGTGCTAGCACAAGTGAGAGAGATCAGCTGTCAGAGATCATCTTTATGTTTTCAAATTTTACTTTTGCTACTAGTGCTCATTCTGTCTCTGAGGAAGTTGCAGGGTTTTCTCCTTTATGGTTTCCCCGAGGAAAATTCTTTGTGTCTCTTGTCTCTTGTGATTATTGTCATGCATGTTATTCTCTCAGATAAGATCCTAAGATCATATTGATTAAATGATAAAAAATCTAACATGAAACACATGGCAGAGTTGCAGGAGGACACTATGGAGGTGGTGCAACTTCCAGGAAGACACTTCGAACTGGTCTTTGTTGGCCAACTTTGCACAGTGATGCTGCGGATTAAGCAAAAAGTTGCAATGTTTGCCAAAGGACTGGGAAGCCATCGTGCTGAGATGATATTCCATTAGTACCTCAGGTAACGTTGCAGCCATTTGATAAGTGGGAAGTGGATTTTGTGGGACCCATAAATCCACTAGGAAAAATGACAGGTGCACGATATATCATAATGACGACAGACGTTCACTAGATGGGTGAAAGCAACACCACTGACAAATTACAGCACTACGATTGTAGCGAGGTTTTTATTCGAAAATGTAATCACTCGGTTTGGTCGTCCAAAGATATTGATGGGCGATTAGGGGAGTCACTTCATCAATCGCACTATCAGCATAATGAAGAGGCAGTTAAAGATTCAACACAAGAAGATAACTCCCTGTCATCTGCAAGCTAATAGAATGATAGAGGCGTTCAATAAGGTATTGGAGCACACGCTCACTAAGGTTTGCAACACAATCAACGGCGATTGGGACTTGAAGATTCCTTAGAGCTTATGGGCTTATCGAACCACTGCAAACATTTGACACGAAAGATGCCATTCAAGTTGGTATATGGTCAAGAAGGAGTAATGTCGATGGAGTATATTGTTCCAAGTCTGCGCATTGCAATAGCAACAGGTATGGACGATGAACAAGTGCTGGAAGAACGCTTGACACAGTTGTTGCAACTCGAAGAAGATTGATTTGTTGCAAACTTTCACCAACAAGTTGAAAAGGATCACCAGAAGGCATGGCTTGATCGACACATCAAGGCCAAGTACTTCCAACAAGGAGACATTATACTACTCTATGAGTTTGCGAAACACCCAAGTAAGTTGCAAATGCATTGGTTAGGTCCCTATGTAATCAATTTCATCACTGATGGAGTTGTGGTTCAGTTGCAATAGCTAGATGGTGCAGTGCTTCCTAAGTTAGTGAATGGAAGCTGGCTAAATCCCTACTGGGATATCTAGATGTGACGCGATGCTTAAGGCATTCCATAGTAGTATGAAAAAAAGGTGTAAAATGTGTTACAGAGGAGGATAGCGCATTGGAAACCATTGGTAGGGAAAGGAAAAATGTCGAAGTCGCAGTAGGAAATAATTTTGGCGAGATATGCGAGGACGCGATACGGTCAAACTGGGCAATTAAACTGATGGGCGACAACGCAACTGGATGGGACACACATTTATGGGAAATTCATTCGTTGGATTTGAAGAATCAACGGTGGGTTTGGTCAATCATTGGAGGATTTGGTCGTGATGATTCAAAATATTTTGCATAGGTGATTCCAAGTTATAAGAATCGATAGGGGCGAGTTGGATGAACCATTGTGATTGTTGAGTTGAGTAGAGCGCAGAGTGTTAGATGAGAATCATTGTGAACGAGAGTGTGACATAGTTGAAGCGATGGCCCAAGTTATTTCAAGTGGTAGTGTTCATGAATCGCTGCCCATCAGTATGCCAATTGAATAATAAATGCTCGAGCTACAGACAGAGCCTCCACGGATTCCGCGGA
The DNA here is from genome assembly GCA_001517045.1 of Pseudotsuga menziesii. NCBI lineage: Eukaryota > Viridiplantae > Streptophyta > Pinopsida > Pinales > Pinaceae > Pseudotsuga > Pseudotsuga menziesii. The sequence continues at coordinate 331,557 of LPNX010687957.1, forward strand.
AGAAGAGGGGCACAAATTGACTCAAGTCACCTTCAAAGAAGAAGTGAACCACAATAATCTCTAGTAGGGCTAAAGTCGGAGCAGAGGCCTAGGATGGACCATCGACCATTAGAGGAGAGGATTCTATGGGAAGAAAGGGTGTCACTATCGATGACATCCCTGGGTTTATAAAAACCCAAGAAGGCGGGTGCGCTGCAAGTAAAGTTAACTAAGAATCAATGGTATTTGGTAAAGATGCATGTGATACCACAAGGAATGCACCTAACACTCAAGATTGTGCCCTTTTTGACCAAAATGACATATAGTAATCACGACCAGTTAGCTTATACAGAATGTACAGTTGAGACCTTCGAGTTGAAACAACAAGGGGATGGAGGACCCATTATTTGAACACCAAAACAGTGGGCCATTGGGTTACATCGTGCGGGGCTGTTAGGGATCACACATATGCCACATTTTGGTTAACTGACAAAGGCCAACACCTGCATAAAGTAGCTATTGGATTGTTTCCATGGTGTTTATTTGTGGCTCGAAGTCAAAGTCCCAGTTATTGTACAATTAATTTCCAAAGTTACATGGTTTCCTATCAAGGGATCCGACCCATCGCAATACTTTTGCGACAAGGATAATGACAAGCGGTTGGCCACTAAATTGAAGAGGAAGTATGATGTCGTCAGAGACAAGAGATTTTATGTCATTAGCACCATAAATGACAGAGCAGTTTGGGTCATAGAGAAGACATTGGCGGACAAGATGGTCAGGAAAATTGACCAAGCCAATGTACGTCTGGGGTCATTGCATGCGCGGAGCAATGCGTAGAAGGGGTACAAATGAACTTGTCACTCTTCTTGATGAACCAGTTGACATAGGATGCCATTCTTGTCCAGGAAGGTAAGCACTCCTTCACTTATTCATGGTTGTTGATTTTGATTGTGCTAGCTGCATGGATGGAGCTGAAATATTATCAAGGCATGGAAGTTGAAGTTTCCTAGGAATGTAAGGGCGCAAGGTATCGTAATTTGTGGTATATCAACTAGAGGGAGCGAATGATTGACAACACAATTCAATTTTATCTATAATGGGATGCATTGCAACAGGGAAGGTTCCATGTATGAACGAGGGCGCAACAACAAAATACCAGAGGATCACACAGTTTGCAATGGGGTCACACTCTATTTACATTCAAGCGTGCAAGGGTACCGACAAACAATGGATTACTACCCTGCACAAGTTGAAAAATGATGAGATGGATGCCATCATTGTTGACTGACTGACATATTGGAAAATCCCTATAGGCATCAAGGAATTGTCCGATGATGAGGCGATCCCCCCACCTAACACACCGATAGAGATAGCATAGGTGCAAGAAAGTGATAATGAATCGCAAGAGGAGTCTTCCAATACTCCAACGGATTTCGAGGCAGAAAGAATATTTGAAGAAGGAAGAATGAAGAGGAGACATGAGCAAGGAGAAGGAAACAACACCGTAAGAATGGTGGGGGATCATGTCGACCACATCATAGCTGCGATCACAACTGCGACAAGCGCAAACGAGGCACAACTGAAAGACCATTCCACTGGATTATTGCACTAGGTAAAGAAGTTACTAATTACTTTGATGAATGCAGTGGTAGAGAAGTTGCTACAACCTGATATCACACATAGAGAAGCAGGGATCACCATGGGAAAAAGGGTCTGCATTGTACAAATTCCACCAAGGTCGCTAGAGTCAGGAAGCAAGGAAGTTGATGCCTTAGTGCATCAATTCCACACTATCAGTTTGGACGTTAATGAATTGCCTAACCACATACTTGCTAGATTACAGAAGACTATGATCCAGGAGCTCATTGACCACAAGGCCATTGTCTATGATCACCTCACTAAGTCACAAAAGCAGGTAGTAGCAAACAACGAAGAAATCAAGTGCATGAGGGAAGCGCAAGATACAGAGATAAGAGCTAAGGCATAAGATTTGAATGATAGAGCGCGCCTAGGAAAACCTATCACGGTCGCATGTCAGGAAATCCCTACATCACAGATGACATGTTCATAGAGGTAAAGATTATGTGCCTTGGAGAAATCATCATAGGTTTGAAGCAGGAGAACGGGGAACTGCAAGCGTGGGAAGTTCCAAGTACACCACGAGAATAGCTCGCTGCATGCAAAGGGCAGATTGAGGATGAAACAACATAAGTTGAAGACTGTGAGAAGATGGCCAAGTAGTTGGCAGACGAAACCACATAATTTTGGATGAGTGTGGTTCAAGATGAGCAACTACAGGACCTAAGCGTACAACTCCATGAACCAAAGGCACAGTTAACAACGATGTGGGAATCACTTAAGTCGATGCCACCAATGGTGCAAGTAAGAAAAGCTGTGGAGTTGAAGACACTATAGCAAAGAGCCTGTAAAGAAAGGGAGTGACAACAATGCTGAGCAACTCAATTGGATGAATTCCAGGACTTCGGTGAGCAGCTGGCGATGAAGGTTGTGTAGGCACTACAAGTTACTGACGAGAGATGCAAGCAAGTGGCTGAAAAGACGGTAGAGAATCCGAGGGTGCAGGATGTCAATGATTGCACATAGATTTGTACCAGAGAAAGGGAAGCAATTGATGTAGCGCAAAAGGAGTACGATGAATTCAAGGCCCGAATCAACACCCATACGATTTCAAGTTGATGTGGCTTGAAGGTGAGCCATGAGATTGTGTTGGGGGGCTGTTGGCAGGTGATATGGATGCGCATGGTGCGCAGGCAACTGAAGTCAAAGAATAGTGCACAAGGAGAAGAAGTCGACAAGGGTCGGCTTGGTCGTGATTTCATACTTTTTGGTCCGAGTCAGTTAGGTAGTTGGTCGTAAGTGGACCATTTTGTAAAGGCGCAAGCCTATAAATGGAGTTAGAAATGTAGTAGGAAGATATCATTGGAGAGCATAAGATTATCATTGTTTTGGAGAGATCATTATTCAGTTGGAGGTTATCTGTTTGACATATTTGTATATGCTATTTCGATCTAAGGTTGTCAACCTAAAGATGTATTATGGAAACATGTTTTTACTAGCGCAAGTAATATGACATGGGAAGATGATGATGGAAGCCTTGTGTCTTGATTTGTGATATTATATTTTTCCATTTTTATGGTTTAAATGATGTGATTTGAATAAATGTTGTGATATGATCTATGCTTATGAATGATGAGATATATGTGTATGATGAATGTGTCTATACTTATGGATCTCTTTGAGGAATGAATAACATGACGTGTTTACTAATCTGATGCAAGTAGTTTATAATGCGATTGAATATGAATGATTGATGTAGAACCATAGCCTTGATCTCTGGTTAACACTGCGACATAGAGAAAATAAGTGCGCAAGTCCTCCTCTTTACTGCGGAAACTTGGTTCTTGCAGCCCTCCCTCAAGCACCTTGGGTGAGACTGCATCTGTTTCACAGGTGTTGCTGGGTAGGGTAAAACCTACCTGGGCTGGTGTTTAGGGAGTTGCATCGAAGAAGGGTGTCGACAAAGTGTGAACCCCTATCGACAGATCTGCGTCAACAGAGACAGGGTTGCCCCCTATCTCCCTTCCTCTTCCTCTTAGTAGTAGAGGCTCTCAGCCACGTCATTCAAAAAGAAAGGGAGGAAAGGAAAATCAAGGGGGTTAAGATATCCAACACCGTTGAGTTGAATCATGTGCTATTTGTAGATGACATTATAATGATGGGAGAAGGATATTTCGACAACCTTCAAAATCTGACAAAGATACTAGACACCTATCAGAAGGCCACAGGAATGGCTGTCAACTTAGAAAAATCTAGGCTGGTTTACTATAATGTACATGAATATATCATGTTGTGGGAAAAGGAACTAATCCATGTCCCAGTAGCCCCTATTTAAAATGGGTTCAAATATCTAGGCTTTCAATTAAAACAAATGCCTAGTCATTCAAAGGCTGGCTTTGGCTTTACAGAAAGATAGAAACAAGAATATCCATGTGGGCAAACCATTTTCTATCCAGGGGAGGGAGATTGGTGTTACTAAAAGCTATTATTCAGAGCATACCAATTTACTAGGCTTGAATAGCATACATTCCAAAGGGATTCCTGACAAAAATAAGCAAAAAAATGCTTATCCTTTTCATGTAAAGCAAAGTAAGCAAATAGAAGGCATACCATTAGTAAAATTGACCACTCTAGTTTTCCCTAAATCCAAAGGAGGTTGGGGAATCAAGAACCTCAAACTGTTTTGTAAAGCGTTAGCTGCAAAATAGATGTGGAGAATGGTAGAAAATTCGGATACACTGTGGGGAACAACTATGATATCTAAATATTGTCCACAATCCTCCATAGAGGAATGGTTCAGGCAACCTGACAAATCACATAAGGATGGTTCAATAGGCTGGAAGGCATTTGTTATTGATTTTCCTGTAGTGGGGAACTGGGTGGCATGGAAAATAGGTAATGGAAGGAGCATAAGAGTAGGACAGGACCCTTCAGAAGGTTCCGGGGAAAGTTACAAATTGAGAATGTAACCCTATCATGGAGAACACTTATGCGACGATCATGCCAATGTGGTTCCAATTGTGATTTTGGCCAAATGTAATAAGATTCAAATGCATCCCATAGGGTATGCTCAAATCCTGTTGGATGTGGTAGAAGAGAATAATGTTTTAATAGCTTCTCAATTTTAACAATTATGCATCCTTCCTTAACCATCGTTCCATGCACCTTCTGCCCAAGATTAGTATTGAATACGAATCTCTCACCCACGTTCCAGAAGATCTACCTTGTCTCTAATAGAAAATGCAGAAGATACATTTGCACATGTACACCAAATTAAATAAGACTAGTATTTGCTAAAAATAACATTCAACATTCAATGTAATATAAATAACACTTAACACATGCTTCAAGATTTTGATTTACCTCTGTTATACCTCAAATCCATAATATTCCATGGATGTATACCCCCTTCATCAACATATTCCACAATCAAATGTGGTCCAGTGACATCAATTATCAAAACCATAACATAACCTGCATTAACCCTTTCTCCACCATATTACGTTCCAGTCTATGTAGATTCAACCCTTCCTAGCCCAACCACTTTATCATTAATTAGGAGGTCAACATAGTCCTTTGTTGTCAAAATTAGATTTTCCATTATAACTCTTTCAAATTGGGTAACACACAATTGAATTGTCATTCGTAAATAAGGTTAAACCATGTAGAGTGTGCTCTTATATTTTAGCAAATACACAACCTTAAAAAAATTATATTAATTGCAATAATTCAAAATATTATGGAAGCCATTATGTTCACAATGAAACATTGTTCCCCACCATATAGTGCACACTATCAAAATGGAATTTACATAGGAAATTACACAAAATATATACATCAAGATTTGAAAATTATAGATCCAATTAGTATGAGAGATTGACATATATAAACTAATATAAATTTACAACCATGTTTGCATTTAACTTTGGACATGGCACTTATATTATTGATTTATGTGTATGCATCGTGCTCATAAGAAATTTATAGAATTTGGAGAAACACAATGTCCTTTTTGAAATGTAAGAAAGTCTAAGATGGATGCTATGCTCAATGTCAACAAATGTCCCATGAGAAGGAGGAGTTATATTTATAGCTCAGTTAATGAAGATGTTTGATGTTTGAACTTGATAAGTTGGAATCCAAACTAGAAAGTTTCTTAAAATAAAATTTCCAGTAATGTAAATACCATATAATTCTCAATTTTATTTTAGCACAAGCACAAGTGCATTATCAACAACAACATTGCACAGTTAAGGAAAGCTAGCACCTACTAACTTTTCTTCTGGTACAAACAAAAACTCATTTAAAATAACATTGCACAGTGAAGGAAATCTAGTGCATGCTAGAATAAAATATAGGATGTGTTAGCTTTGTTTCTAGCACAAGCACATGGGTTTTTCTAGCAACAACATTTCATAGTGAATGAAAGCTAATGCATGTTAGCTTTCCTACTAGTACAACCACATTGCCATCAAATACATTGCACCATAAATGAAGTATAATGCATGTTTGTTTTCCTTATAGCACAAGCATAATGACATTTTTTGCAATGACATTGCACAGTGAAGGAAAGCTAACGCATGTTAGCTTTGCTTCTAACACAATCACAAAGGAATTTATAACAACACAATTTCATGTGAATTAAAGCTAAAGTGTGTTAGCTTTTCTACTGGTACAAATTCATTTCCATCAAATACATTGCACCTTGAAGGAAATCTAACACATGTTAGTCTTCCTTCTAGCACACACATAACAACATTTGTTACTACAATGATGCATAGTGAAGGAAAGCTAACACGCGTTAGTTTTATTTCTAGCACAAACATAGATACATTTTTAGCAACAACATATCATGGAGAATGAAAGCTAACACATGCTATCTTTCCTACTGGTACAACACATTTCCATCAAATACATTGCACCATGAAGGAAATCTAATGTAGGTTAGCTTTCCTTATAGCATAATTACAAAGGAATTTCTTACAACAACATTGCATAGTGAAGGAAAGCTAACGTGTATTAGATTATCTTGTAGGACATGAACAAGGGAATTTCTAATAAGCCTGCTTTTATACTTGTTCATTTTCTTCTCTATTGCTACTCTCCTTTCATCCTGCAGATTATTTGGATTAAGAGCCACACATGCAAAAACACACCAGTGGGGAAAGAAGATACGTCAGCAATAACTCCACTCGAGTAGGGATGCTACCGACATCCAGTTAGAAGTACATCCATGGAATTATTGTATATTGTTGGTCAGTGAACCTTCCAATTTCTTGGCGTGTAAATATTGGAAATTTTAAATTGGCATAGGAAGAACATAACAAGGGGCAGGGATTACTAGAGGAACAAAGAGGTGATCCTACTTTTGACAGGAAGGCTCCATACCCCAGGTAGAAATAAATGGTTTTACAATAGGTATTCAAGCATGTCACTTGAAGAAGTGCATAGTATAGTAAATTGTAAAAATACAATAACACTATATTTGATACCAATCTTGAGTTTTCTTCTAGAAAATGGTTACTCCAGTTAAAAAGATTCATGTCTAATGAGAAGAATTATGTGTGTTTTGTTGTTTAAATTATTCTTGAGTAATCTTTAGATCACTACATGCAATAAATATGAGAACACAGTTTTGGGATGGTCCTTCTTTGATCCCCCTTCCTATCTGAACACGAAACTTTCATTTTGTGTGTTTGTCCAATTGCTAAGGTTAAAAATGTCCTAGTTTAAAATATTTTTTTCTGCCATAACAGTCTTACACCCAACCTTTAAATTGTTCTCCCTGAATTCCCTTGGGAATTTAGATAAGTGGTATCAGATATAGAATAATGTATTGAATTTTTTTAGAGTAGAAGATGTCATGCGACAAACTCTTAGAGTTGTGCAGGAAAAAAATAAAAAAATTGCCTTTGGTGCAAGTTATAAAGGAACAATTTTGAGCAACAAATTACTTGGAGAGTCATTTTGGTTCAATCAATGGTGTCAGAATTTGTTTTTCTCTTTCCCTTTGATTAATACATCACTCCTCATGGAACTTGAGTTTTCTCATCAAATCTTCACACCACCCACCAATGATTTCAGAAATTGTCACACCACTTTGCAGTGTTTAGTAAGGATACATCTTTATTGGATCCATACAATGCATATCACACAATTGGAAATTTGTTCACATGTCAACAAATGGATGGGGGTTATGCTAAACATCATTAAATGTAACATGAGAAGGAGAAATTATATTTATAAATCACTTTGTGAAGATGTTTGATGTTTGAACTTGATAGGTTGGAATCCAAACTAGATATTTTCTTAAAAATAAAAGTTCTAGAAATGTTAATACCATATAATTCTCATTTTTATTGTAGAATAAACACAAGTGCATCATCAAACCAACATTTCACTGTTCAAGAAATCTAACACCTCCTAACTTTTCTTCTAGTACAAACAAAATTTCATTTAAAACAACATTGTAGAATGAAGGAAAGCTAGTGCATACTAGAATAAAATATAACATGTATTATATTTGTTTCTAGCACAACCACAAGGGAATTTATAGCAACAACATTTTCATGTTGAATGAAAGATAACACATGTTAGACTTCTTATCGATACAACCACATTTCCAACAAATATATTGCACCATGAAAGAATATAATGTGTGTTAGATTTCCTTCTAGCACAATTACAAGGGCATTTATAACAACAACATTGCATGTGAATGAAAGCTAACATGTGTTAAGGAAATATAATACATTTCAAACACATTGCATCCTGAAGGAAATCTAGTGCATGTTAGATTTCCTTCTAGCATAAGCACAAGGGAATTTCTTACAATGACGTTGCATAGTGAAGGAAAGCTAACACATCTTAACTTTCCTTCTATCACAACCACAAGGGCATTTTTAACAACAACATTGCATTGTGAATGGAATAAAAAACATGCTATCTTTCCTACTAGCACAAATACATTGCCATCAAATACATTGGATCATGAAGGAAATCAATCTCATGTTATCCTTCCTTCTAGCACAAGGATAACAACATTTCTGACAACAACATTGCACAACAAATGAAAAGCTAACATGTGTAAAATTTCTTTCTAGAAAAATCACAAAGGAATTTCTAAAAACAACATTTCATGTGAATAAAAGCTAAAGCATGTTAGAATTTCTATCAGTACAACTACATTACCATCACCATGAAGGAAATCTAACACATGTGATCTTTCCTTCTGACACAAGTACACATGCATTTCTTACAACAATGTTGCACAATGAAGGAAGCTAACATGTGTTGGCTTTCCTTATAGCATAAGCACAAGGGAATTTCTAACAAAAACATTGCATGTGAATGAAATATAACCTGCGTTATCTTTCCTATCGGTACAACTACATTACCATCAAATACATTGTGCCATGAAGGAAATGTAATGCATGTTAGATTTCCTTCTAGCACAAGGACAGGGGAATTTCTTACAACGACGTTACATAGTGAAGGAAAGATGATTCATATTAGCTTTCCTTCTAGCACAACCACAGGGGTATTTCTAACAACAACATTGCATGTGAATGAAAGCTAACACATGTTAGCTTTCTTACTGGTAACAATACATTACCATCAAATGCATTGCACCATGAAGGAAATCTAACGCATGTTAACCTTCCTTCTAGCACAAGAATAACATCATTTCTTACAAAAACATGACACAATGAAGGAAAAATAACATGCCTTATCTTTCTTTCTAACACAGGGACAAATACATTTCTAGCAACAACATTGCATCTGAATGAAATCCAACCCGTTTTATCTTTCCTATCGGTATAGCTACATTACCATCAAATACATTACACCATGAAGGAAATCTAACACATGCTAGATTTCATTCTAGCACAAGCACAAGGGCATTTCTTACAACAACGTTGCACAATGAAGGAAAACTAACTTGTGTTAGCTTTCCTTCTAGCACAATCACAAGGGCATTTATAACAACAACATTGCATGTGAATGGAAGCTAACCTGTGTTAGATTTCTTATTGATACAACTACATTACCATCAAATACATTGTACCATGAAGAAAATCCAATGCGCTTTAGCTTTATTTCTAGAATAAGCACAAGGGAATTGCATACAATGACGTTGCACAATGAAGGAAAGCTAACATGTGCTATATTTAATTCTAGAACAATCACAAGGGAATTTCTAACAACAACATTGCATCTGAATGAAATCTAACATGTGTTATATTTATTATTGGTACAACTACATTACCATCAAATACATTGCACCATAAATGGAATCTAACACATGTTAGCTTTCCTTATATCACACGCACAAAGACGTTACTTACAACGACGTTACATAATGAAGGAAAGGTAACACGTGTTAGATTTCCTTCTAGCACAACCACAAGGGAATTTATAACAACAACATTACATGTGAATGAAAGCTAATGCGTGTTAGATTTCCCATCGGTATGACTACATTTCCATCAAATTCATTGCATTGTGAAGAAAATATAACGCATGTTAGCCTTCCTTCTAGCACAAACATAACAACATTTCTTACAACAATATTGCATAGTGAAGGAAATATAAAACGTCCTATCTTTCTTTCTAGATCAAGCACAAATAAATTTCTAGAAACAACATTGCATGCGAATGAAATCCAACTCGTGTTAGCTTTCCTATCAGCAGAGCTACATTACCATCAAATACATTGCACCATGAAGGAAATCTAACACCTGCTAGATTTCCTTTTAGCACAAGAACAAAGGAATTTCTTACAATGATGTTGTACATTGAAGGAAAGTTAACTCATGTTAGCTTTCCTTCTAGCACAATCGCAAGGAAATTTCTAACAACAACCTTGCATGTGAATGAAATCTAACGCGTGTTGGCTTTCTTACCAGTACAAATACATTGCCATCAAATACATTGAACCATGAAGGAAATCTAATGCATGCTATACTTCCTTCTAGCATAGGCATAACAACAATTCTCACAACAACATTGCACCGTGAAGGAAAGCTAACATGTGTTAGATTTCTTTCTAGCACAAGCAATATGATATTTCTAACAACAACATATCATGGAAAATGAAATCTAATGCATGTTAGATTTCCTACCGGTACAACCACATTTCCATCAAATACATTGCACCATGAAGGGAATCCAATGCATTCTATGTTTCCTTCTAGAACAATCACAAGGGAATTTCTTACAACGATGTCACACAGTTGACATTTCTAACAACACCATTTCATGTGAATGAAAGCTAACCCGTGTTAGATTTCCTATCGGTAAACTATGTTACCATCAAATACATTGATCCATTAAGGAAATCTAATGCATGTTACATTTCTATCTAGGACAAGTACAAGGTAATTTCTTACATTGACGTTACACAGTGAAGAAAAGTTAATACGTGTTAGCTTCCCTTCTAGAAAAATCACAAGGGAATTATAAAAACAACCTTGCATGTTAATGAAAGATAATGTGTGTTATCTTTCCTACCAGTACAAATACATTGCCATAAAATAAATTGAACCATGGAGGAAATATACCACATTGTAGCCTTCCTTCTAGCACAAGCATAACAACTATTCTCACAACAACATTGCATCATGAAGGAAATCTAACACATATTAGCTTTCTTTCTGGCACAAGCACACAGATATTTCTAGCAAAAACATATCATGACGAATGAAATCTAACGCATGTTATCTTTCCTACTCGTACAACCACATTTCCATCAAATACATTGCACCATGAAGAAAATCTAATGCATGTTAGATTCCCTTCTAGCACAATCAGAAGGGAATTTCTTACAACGATGTTGCACAGTGAAGGAAATATAACGCATGTTAGCTTTCTTTCTAGCATAATCACAAGGGAATTTCTAAAAACAACATTGCATGTCAATGAAATCTAACCCATGTTAGCTTTCCTATCAGTACAACTACATTACCATCAAATACATTGATCCAAGAAGAAAATCTAATGAATGTTACCTTTCCCTCTAGCAAAAGTACAAGGGAATTTCTTACATTAACGTTAGACAATGAAGGAAAAATAATGTGTGTTAGCTTTTCTTCTAGCACAACCACAAGGGAATTTCTAAAAAAAACATTACATGTGAATGAAAGCTAATGCGTGTTAGAGTTCCTACCATTACCACTACATTGCTATCAAATTCATTGCACCATGAAATAGATCTAACACATGTTAGCCTTCCTTCTAGCACACACATAAGTAAATTTCTTACAACAACATTGCATAGTTAAGGAAAGCTAACACGTGTTAGCTTTGTTTCTATCACGAGCACAAAGACATTTCTAGAAAAAACCTTGCATGTGAATGAAATCCAACCTATGTTAACTTTCCTATCTGTACAACTACACAACCATAAAATAAATTGCACCATGAAATAAATCTAATTCATGTTAGCTTTCTTTCTAGCACAAGCACAAGGGCATTTCTTACAACAATGTTGCACAGTGAAGGAAAGCTAATGCATGTTAGCTTTCCTTCTAGCACAATCACAAGGTCATTTCTAACAACAACATTGAATCTGAATGAAAGCTAACACATGTTAGCTTTCCTACTCATGGTGAATGAAAGCTAACACATGTTAGATTTCCTACTGGTACAACCACATTGCCATCAAATACATTGTACCATGAAGGAAATTTAAAGCATGTTATCCTTCCTTCTAGCACAATCACAAGTGCATTTGTTACAATGATGTTTCATAGTGAAGGAAAGCTAACACGTGTTATCTTTCCTTCTATCACACTCATAAGAGAATTTCTAACAACAACATTGAATGTGAATGAAATCTTACCCATGTTAGCTTTCCTATATGTAAAACTACATTACCATCAAATACATTGCACCATGAAGGAAATATAACACATGTTCTCCTTCCTTCTAGCACAAGCATAGCAACAATTTTTACTACAACATTGCACAATGAAGGAAAGCTCACAAATGTTAGCTTTCTTTCTAGCACAAGGACAAAGACATTTCTATCAACAAAATAACACGACGAGTGAAAGATAGCGCATGTTAGATTTCCTACTGGTATAACCACATCGCCACCAAATACATTGCACCATGAAGGAAATCTAACACATGTTAGCTTTGTTTCTATCACAAGCACAAGGGAATTTCTTACAATGATGTTGCACAATGGAGGAAAGCTAGTGCATGCTAGTTCCTTATAGAATAATCACAAGGGGAATCTAACAACATTGCATGTGAATGAAAACAAACTTGTGTTAGCTGTCCTATTGGTACAACTACAATACCATCAAATACATTTCACCTTTAAGGAAATCTAATGTGCGTTAGCTTTCCTTCTAGCATACGCATAAGGCAATTTCTTACAATGATGTTTCACAGTGAAGGAAATCTAACACATATTAGATTTCATTCTAACATAAACACAAGAGAATTTATGACAAGAACATTGCACATGAATGAAAGCTAACACGTGTTATATTTCCTACCATTACAACTACATTACCATCAAATAAATTGGACAATGAAGGAAATATAACACATGTTAGCCTTCCTTCTAGCACAAGCACAACAATATTTCTTACAACAACATTGCATAGTGAAGGAAAGTTAACACGTGTTATCTTTCTTTCTAGCAAAAGCACAAAGAAATTTCTAGCAACAACATAACATGGAAAATGAAATCTAGCACATGTTAGCTTTCCTACTTGTTTCAACCACATTTCCATCAAATACATTGCACCATGGAGGAAATGTAACACATGTCATATTTCCTTGTAGCACAAGCACAATGACGTTTCTTACAACAACAATGCATATTGAAGGAAATCTAACACGTGTTAGATTTCCTTCTAGCACAAGCATAAGGACATTTCTAACAACATTGCAAGTGAATGAAAACTAACACATGCTATCTTTCTTATCAGTACAACTGCATTACCATAAAACATATTTCACCATGAAGTAAATCTAACGCATGTTAGCTTTTCTTTGAGCACAAGCATAAGGGATTTTATTACACCAACATTGCTCAGTGAATGAATGCATACACATGTTATCTTTCCTTCTAAAACAAGCATAAATAAATTTCTTACAATAACATTTCACAACGAAGGAAATCTAATGCATGCTAGCTTTCCTTCTAGCACAAGCACAAGGGAATTTCCAATAACAAGATTTCATGGTGAATGAAAGCTAACACATGTTATCTTTCCTGTTGGTACACCCACATTTCCATCAAATACAATCATGAAGGATTTCCAACACAATGTTAGCTTTCCTTTACTGTGTAATTTTGTTGTAAGTAATTTCTTATTCATCTTCAACTCTTGTAGCAAGGGAAATGACATCTAGCTCCAAATGCACATGCAATAGTGCATATTTCCATACACCAACATATATTAAGGCTATCTAGTACTCTCTTTCTGAGTTACTCTACTAACCCATAAGGATGCTAATAAATTGATATGCTGATTTATTTGGTTAGGAGAAACAATATTCAGGATTTGGATAATGGTATTATTCATATACTCTACCAAACTATTTCCTTGAAGGTAGTATTTATAATACTGTATAGTAAGGATGACATGCTTCCCACAAAAGGCAATAAAATTTGAACCTACAAATATAGAACCATTGCCAGTGATAAGCTTTTCAAGAATTCCAAACATGGACAAGATTTTATGTTCCAAAAAATGGTGAAGTTGGGTAGCATTATCCTCTTTTTATGCCACAACCTCATGCCATTTTGTAAAATGGTGAAGTTGGGTAGCATTAGCCTCTTTCAATTCCATAACCTCAGGCCACTTTTTAAAACAGTAAAGTGAATATTAATAAAAAAATATTTACAAAGTTCTAATACCAAAAGAGTGGGTTATGCAAGCATCCACCACTAGTACTTGCAAAAATAAACAAAACACAAAAACTGTTTTGGCTTAAGCAATTTATTGTAAATCCTTACAACTCTCCTCATATTTCAATTTGAAATCCTCCTATGTTTCTTGTTGATGGCTACTCCTTAACATATACCCTCTCTATGTTTAATAGTGTAAGGAGTGAAGATCTCAACTGGTAAAAAAAATATAAAGGAAGTCATTGTGCTTCCCCTTTTGAACGATCTAATTAATAAAATAAGGTCAGGTAGAGTAGGCACACCTACAAATACTGAATTTTGTTGGGTATCGTGCATGGGATGTACTGGGAATATTAATTAATCCTCCCTTTACCACCATAGTCTATTTTTCTTTTCCTAGATTCAGAGGTCATTTCCACTTCACTAGTGCACGGGGGACTCACTTGGGGGCCACCTACCACTCAATGCTTTTTTCTGCATGAGTTTAGGAGCTCGAGGGACCAAACCCTATAATTTAGAAACCCACTATGAGTGTCACCAACAATCTCCAGTAGTTGACCCTAGTCAATGTTCAATTATGCTCTGATTTGCATTAGTTAGATCACTCTCAATCATCACAATGCCACTTTTCATGATTTGAGGAAAGTAGGGAACCTTTTCTCACCTAGCTCAACTAGTTAACTAGTTGTGAACTGATTCAGTGATCCAGAGTTGCATTAGTGAGCTCTAGTGCTGATTTTCCTACACCGAGTTAGCTTCAGAGTCAGTCCAGGTTGGTAGATTTGAATCCTACCCTAGGAATTCGAATTCTACTATTTGTAACACCACTGGATTACATATTATTTACTGATTAATGGATGTAATGTGATTATGCCAATTTTGTCACCATGTGTGTGCAGTTTTTCCATGAATAATTGATCAGTATTTACATAATTCTTCTCTCTTTTGCATCCTTCTTTTCTCATTGAATTCATACAGGCCTAAAGATCTTATGCTTCATTAAATTTAACATGGTTGCAGCGCAGGTATCCAAGTCGACTTCAAACATTGGAAACTTCCATTGATGCACTAGAAGCAATTGGGTTCCACATAAATCTTGGTGTTTTTTCCTTTATTCCTCTGGATTATGTCCAGAGAAGTCTATCCAGGTGTGATGCACCAAGAGAAAGTGCACATGTCGAAGTAGAGAGTGTTTGAATGGGTTTGATTTGAATTGAAGTGTATTTGTAGGTAAATTGAATATTTTTAGAAGAAATAGTTGTTTCTTGAAGCTGTAAGATGGAGAATTCAACAACTTTGACACCCAAAATCATCACACCCTTCAATTATCTTGATTAGAGGGATGATATGCAGATTTCCTTACACAACAAGGGTATGTACAGGGTCACGATGGGCATAGGTCGAACCCCAACAACATTTGAAAAATCAAAGTATCTGAATAAGCTTGATGAAGCATTTGGATTCATGTGCATCCAGTACATCTCCAAAGAGTTACTCTTTCACCTTGAGGGATTGAGAACACCAAAATAAGTATGGGAGAAGATTGAATCCTTGTTTGGAAAATAGGATGAGCTAAGGGACCATATCCTGGAGAATGAGCTGATAGAACTAAATCCCAACAATTTCGAAACTAGACAATAATTTTTCTCAAAATTCAAATCCTGGTCGTGCAATGCAAGCAATGTGGGATTGACAAGAAGGATGAGAAATTGGTGCTCTCAATTCTAAGCAAACTTGGCTCAAGATTCCCAATGTTCATAGCTACCTTTCACTCTAGGAGACTCACTACTCCTAATTGTAGAATTCTATCCCTTGATGCCTTTACAAAGTATTTAATACATAACAAGACAAGATGATAAATATGGGATCCATTAGAGCCTCTACAAATCAAGCTCTCTTTTATGATGAGACAAATAATGCACAAGCAAGGGGGAAGCAAAAAGGAAAAGAAAAAAAGGAACATTGAATTTGAACCTAAGGAAGAATTTGATCCAACATATGAATCCTTATGCTCTAAGAAGGAAAAACATCAGAGGTTTGATGAGGGAAATTTCTCTTACTGTAAGAAAGGAAACCATACATAGAAACATTGTATGAAGAAGACCATAGAATATATGTCAAAACTCCTTGAGAAACACAATATTTACCTCCATGAAGGCGCAACGAAGGCTGCATCTGGAGACAAAATGAAGATCATGATGAGAGATACCATGCACTGAAGGATGCTTTTTCAAAATCACATGCCTTCCTCATTGATCCAGGAGCCTCCAATCACGTGGTTGCATCCAAAGAATCATTCTCTTCATTACAACTTACTGATGGTAGAATTATTCACATGGAATATGACACTCAAATCAAAGTTGACGGAAAGGGTTCAATCAAGCTAGAGCATGGAGTGTTGAATAATGTACTCTATGTTCCCTCCTTAGCAGCAAATTTGTTGTCTGTATACCAGATGACTCATACAGGATGACCAAAGCGAGTGGTATTTGGTCTTTACTCAGTGGAGATCATAGATATCTCAACTAGGAATCTTATAGAGAAAGGTGTTGCAAACCATGCCTCCAAGGCATTTGAATTCTCACACTTCCTTCCAACTCAGATCCAGTGCACTCTTAGATTCCATTTGAAAGGGAAGGTAAATTAATCCTACCTAACCCTTTTTCATATGATAATGTTTCCATTAATGTTTCATATTCATAATCGAAAGGAGAGGACCAAGTTGAATCAGTTTATGGAATTTAAGATGAAGTTCAATTGGATCAAGATCTGCATCTAGTCGCTACTCCCAATCCTAGGCCTAAATGGGATCAAAATATTATTGAGGCAGCTTGGAACATGACTAGAGAGTCATATGACATGAGGAGAACAAGATCTTAGTTTTAAAAAGAGATCATTGCGCTATGTCAAGCAAATTCACTTCTTCTATAGAGGTGCTACAAACTCTCAGATAGATGCTACATGATGGTAAGGCCTGAGAACCAATTCTACTCACTGAAGAACAAATTGGATCATGTCACTCTTTCTTTAGAAATAAGAAACAAAGGAAACAATTATTCTCCTATATGTCATCAGATTGTAAGAAGGTGGAGAGGTGCACATGCACAGTACCAAGAAACTAGTGCACATAAGAACCATCACAATGCATTACTCCTCCACAGAGATGTAGACTGCATAAATATTCACAAGTTTTTACTCAATATTTTTTTTCTCTTAAATATGAAAGCTTGATCCTGGTTTTCCTGCTTATTTTGAGGGGGGGGTTTCCCATGAGGTTTTCCCCGTTTCCTCGGTTGTTAAGCAACCATTTTTACATTTAGATTGTATGGGTGACCTTTGGTCTTATTTTTCATGGCCTAAGTTGTCCAAGTTAGGATTAAGGGAGGTGTTGGGATTATTAATTAATCCTCCCTTAACTACCATAGTCTATTTGTCTTTCCCTAGCTTAAGAGGTCATTACCACTTCACTAGTGAATGAGGGACTCACCTGGGTTCCACCTACCACTCAATGCACCTATTTGTATGAGTTTATGAGCTCTAGGGAACAATAACCATAATTTAGGAACCCACTCTAAGTGCCACCAGCAGTCGACCCTAGTTGATGTTCAGTTAAGTGCAGTTATGCTCCGATTCCCATCAGTTAGATCACTCTCAGTCATCCTAGCACCACTTTGCATGATTTGAGGAAACTATGATGCCTTTAATCACCTAACTCAATTCGTTAACTGGTTGTGAATTGATTCAGTGATCCAGAGTTGCATTAGTGAGTTCTAGAGGTGATTTTCCCACACCGAGTTAGATCCGAAGTCAGTCGAGGTTGGTAGATTCAAATCCTGCCATATGAATTCTAATTATCCTATTTGTAACACCATTATATTACATATTATTTACTGATTAATGGATGTAATGTGATTATTCCAGTTTTGTCTCCATGCGTGTGCAATTTCACCAAGAGTAATTGATCAATTTTTACATAATTATTCTCTCTCTTTTGCAGCCTTCTTTTCTCATTGAATTCACACAGGATTGGAGATCCTTAGATTCATTAAATTTAGCAGGATGACCTCTATCCATCATGTTAGTGTCTTTAATTTCACCAAATAAATGGGATGACCCCTCCAATTTCTTTGATTTGATGAGGAATATGTTGGAAGATAGTTGTCATTGATGTCAACATGGGTGAGAAAGAGCTATAATACACGCCAAGAATGCATGCCAAAACATTATAAGCCATGCCAAGACTTGACAATCAATGATGATCATATTTGATGATATTTGACAACGTCTTTCATATGAATGGTGACATATGAACTCTTGAATAAACAATGTGATCATAGTCAATTGAGGTATGAAAAACAAGATGACACAACCAGTTGGAGTTACAATCTTTGTCATATATCTAATTACAGAGTCTTGAGAATTTACCCGATAAATCTTTGTTACAAATCTAGTTGTAGAAGACCTTGAAAAGACACTATTCATGAAGACCCTAGCGTAGATAATATTGAAAGACTTCATTTCATCCTCGAGTTAACATATTGTTGTAGAGCTTATCAAATAATTGATTGAGATTTCAAGAAGAGGTGAAAACAAAGCATCAAGGAATACATACCTAAAGATAATCCGAGATGTTCCTAATGGCTCAAGAAGAAGAATCTTTGTAGAATTCCTAAATTCAAGAAGCCCCGAAGCCTTGAAGTTCTACAATAAAGCCATGTGAAGAATCATTAAAACCATGAAGACAAGTGTAAAATCCCCTAAAAGAAATAAGGCTTCCCCTAAATGTAATAGAGACATTCTCACATGAAAATGTCCTATAAAATCCTTTGAAATGCATGTAACAAGCATTAAACTAAGGGCATTAATGTGCCCTTAATATGCATGGAAGATGCTCTAAAAGGGGGCAAGGTCCACCCCAAAAGAAGCTTACTAAAGCATGGGTCAAAATTTGGATAGGTTGGCCCTATTAAAATTATAAAGTAAATTGCATTATGCAATATTCCAGGACATCCCAATTAAAATTATAAAGTAAATCACATTATGCAATATTCTAGGTCGGCCCCATTATGTAGTTCAAAATTGTATAAATAAGAGGTTGTACCGTCCTCATTTGATGAACTTGTGGGGTGATAGTGAAGATCAATAAGGGTAGTGAAGGATCTCTGAGGAAGCTACGGTGTGTAGGTGCAAGGATGTTGTACAAAAGAGAAAAAAATGAAAAGTAGTGACCAAGGATAATTCAAATCAGAATTAAGACTATTTATGGCACATCTTTTAAGGAAATATTATGCAGATTTGTGGATTGTTTTAATGGTATATTTGGAATCTGGTTTAGGGCTGATTTAACATCATGTTATAACAATTATTTTAGGGTAGGTCTAATATTGAACATGGATAGTTTTGAAGTGTTTATACAGAGTTGTAGACTTCTAAGATTAGTGTATAAAACATATGAATCATTTTGTCCAGTCCTTAATGCGTACCTAGTGAACAAATTGAGTATAGATATTTTGGAGTCTTTGTATCTAAACTTTTGAAAATTTCAGATATAATCCTATGAATATCCTAGACTATAACTTGTGAAGAGTTTATGGTGTTGATCTTGTTAAGAAACATGGTTCAGAACTGTTGGTAGAAGAGAAGATTTGAAGAAGTACATTATACTAGACAATGATATGTTTGAGAAATTTGAGTTTGAAATATATCCTGAGTTGAGATTTGAAGTGTTTGAGAACATTAAGTTTAAGCTTGAGATAGAAAGGGTTGTATCCCTTCCAGGTGGAGCTGGAAAAATAGGGTGTTGGATGTTAGACAGAGGTTAAGGCTACATTTTGAGATTTGATATGAAATTCAGACAAATTTCTTAGTACAAATATCATAGTAACTAGGATGTACCTCTCTTGATAGGAATCCCTTGCTTTGACTCTTCAAATGGAGAAATTCACGAGTCTAATTTTGATGGGAAGAGAAAGTGACGTATAAAATATTTGTTTATTTGAAACTTAATCTTATATTGCTGTCATCTTAGCATAAAGTAAGTGATAAACCTAACCCTTTATTAATATAGACACCTAACATTTTCTATAAATGAATTAATTATTAGGTAACTGTATAACCAAGAGCATACATAACCTCTCCAATTATGTGGGGGAGGGTGATGCTTAAAATAGAGTGGAATATTGTCATGAAAATGATAGGGCATGTGATTTTTCTCAAATTGGTTCAAAATCTACCATGAATCCCATAAGTGAGATATGGTTGAGTGTTGAGTCCTTGTGCCAACAATACTATTCAAAATATCATTGGCATGGAGTACCTATAAATGCTAGTATTGTTTGTAATTCATATGCCATATAGAGTATGCCTAAGAAACCTCGACTAGCACATAGGCCAATGCCAATGCTAGGAACTTTATGCAGGAATAATGATCTATAAATTCACAAGAAACTCCATCATAGCTACTATAATTAAATTCATCCACATAGAAATGTGCGAGGAAGTAACCTTAAAAAAAACAAAGTTGGGTGACCTCCTCACTGTGAAATCATTGGCCTCCAAAAACCCATGATAATTACAATGACTAATATTTTTGTTAAATCATTTTCCTTTATCTTAATTCATGGATTGGAAAATATTCCATAAGGATAATAGATATATAAGAGAAAAAATTCCATAAGTAGCATAGATTTATAACATAGAATAAATACCAGATAAAACTACATAATTTTCTACCATTATCATAAATATTACTAATTTTAAACCATCCAAAAAGTAAAATGAAGTACTTATTAAATATATATGCACTCAATATTTATTGTGTCTCTAAAAATTCTCAATATTGTTCAAACTAGGGAGAATTCAAAGATATATCACTTTTAGAATGGATAATTAATTTTTGAATGTATCATGGAGATTCCCCACTCCCATCATTTTGTACAATCTCTTCAAAGTAATAAAATCCTCGTTCGGTATAATTTTAGTATCTATGTCATTAATATATTTTTTCTAGTGAATGGAACAAGTGAACCTTCACCTAAATTAACATCTATTGAGCTATCTATCTTGCTCAATTGCTCAACCAACTTGGCCAACCATCTTGGAGAATGAGGGTCGCTCCTCCCTTGAGGGAAATTCTTTCTACATACTACATATGAATATTCAATATAATAATTGATATATTGACGTGTTAGGGTGATACTTAATTAGAGAATCTCTTTTTAGCCTTGAGTTGTATGCTTGTGCATACAATATTGATTTCCTAGTTTCAAGTAATGTGAATCCTTAGAATAGGTTTTGATGTGAAACCAAAAATAAAACAAATACTTCTATGTAAATCTATATAAGGGCCCCTCATTAGTGAAACTAATCCATTTTTTCTGATCAATAATATTTTATGGGTTTTCATGGTTACATCTTATATCTTATTCACATCACCTACAATGTTTCTGGTTCATGGATTTTTTATTCTATTTGTAGGTAGTTTGTGCATTATCATGGGATATTAGAGTATCGAGATCTTGGCATGATTCCTTTTCACTCAAGTTTTACGTTCTCTAGAGGCCTCCCTATCTCTCACCCTACATGTTTCCTTCACCTTGTTTTGGTTTCTTATTTTCATGCACTCTCCAAATATTCACTATTTGGGTTCCTTGAGGTCAGTCATCCACCCCAAATACCTTCTCTCAGTTGATTCTATTGGACATTAAATTAACCCAACAAAATATCCTTCAATACACCTCCCCATTAGGTCCCTTAAGCTCTATACCCACCTAATATGGTCACTCTTTGGGATTTTTTAGATCAACATTTGATAACGGTTAACCCAAAATACATAATAAAATAATAGATCATAACACACAGAATCATCAAACACACATAGGAATCACCATGATTTTATTGGAATTGATAATCCTCCTTTGTCCAATATAGTATATTTTTTCATATTGCCAAGCTTAGGAGGTCATTTATTACCTTAGTGGAGTTTTGGTGCCATTGGTGCCATTGGTTCCATCGGTGCCATTGGTGACACCAGTGC
Source organism: Pseudotsuga menziesii (assembly GCA_001517045.1). Taxonomy (NCBI): domain Eukaryota; kingdom Viridiplantae; phylum Streptophyta; class Pinopsida; order Pinales; family Pinaceae; genus Pseudotsuga; species Pseudotsuga menziesii. The sequence goes on from LPNX010687957.1 coordinate 354,026, forward strand.
CAATCCCTACATTATAGGAGCCCACTTTGAGTTCCACCAGCATCCTTCGGTGCCACTGGTTCCATTGGTGCCATTGGTACCACCGGTGCCAATCCCTACATTATAGGATCCCACTCTGAGTGCCACCAACAACCTCCATCAGTTGGTTGTGGTAGGTAAGCATTTATACCGAGTCAACCTCCATTTAGAATTAGTTAGATCACTTTCAGTTAGCCTAGCGCTAGTTATGCATGCATGAAGGGAGAGTGGTTCATTTTCCCACCTACCTCATCAGTTAACTGATTGTAGATTGATTTAGACATCCGAAGTTATACTAGTGAGCCTCTAGTAGTGATTTAGACACACCGAGTTAGCTAGATATCCAGTCTGAGTTGGTGGATTCAAATCCTATCCACATTATTTGAATCCTATGTATTGTAACACCATTGTATTATGTTAGATTTTTATCATTTAAGCAATATGATTTTAGGATATTATCTGAGAGAATAACATGAACAACAATAATCACAAGAGACAAGAGACACAAAGAATTTTCCTCGGGGAAACCATAAAGGAGAAAACCCTGCAACTTCCTTAGAGATAGAATGAGCACCAGTAGAAAAAGTAAAACCCAAAAACATAAATATGATCTCTGTCAGCTCATCTCTCTCACTTGTTCCAGCACTTCCTCTCTCAGTCATGTGCCCCAGTTGAGTGAGTGTGTATGTCAAATAGAGAGGCTCACTCTCTATTTATACTAATTTCTGACTTGAAAATTACTTACCAGGGCCGACATCTCTAGGAGAGTCTAATAGCCCTAGTGCCCCACAATTGTGGGGAATTTCCCCCCCGATCAACAAGGAGGGTTAACCTCAACTCAATTGTGGGGACTATTGCCCCGACTTATAACATAGGGTTAACCTCAATGACTCTACATGAATTTATTATATTAATGACTCTCCCGATAGGAACATCGGGGTACAATATAAGATATACAAGTGAATACATTCCAAATTTACAAATACATCAACGCTACCTCTTAACTAGGAAGGTATTCTCTTGACACAATTCATTAGCACAAGTCTTCTTCTCTGGATCATCATCAAAGTTGGATCATCACTGGATCATCACTAGATCATCATCAAAGTTGGATCATCACTGGATCATTATCAAATCTGGATCATCATTGGATCATCACTGGATCATCATCATGACTACTTCTGTTATCTCAATCAAATGGTGCTATCTCTCAATTCTAATCGTCATAGGAAGTTCTATAGAGCCAACCATTTTTCATGCTGGTTGTAGGCCTAGCCTCTAGGTAGGTATTCATCTTCTTCAATGCTTATATCCGACCATGGGAGGCCCAGCCTGCCTTGATGTCGGAAAGGCCCGCCCAGCACTTATATCTGACCATGGGAGGAGCACATCCAACATCCATGTCAGAATGGCACGCCCAACACTCACATATGACCATGGGAGGCCTAGCTTGCCACCATGTCATAAAGGCCCAACACTCACATATGAGCATGGGAGGCCCAACCTGCCACCACGTCAGAAAGGCTCATCCAACACTTATATCTGATCATGGGAGGCCCATCCTACCACCATGTCAGAAAGGACCAGTACTCACATCTGACCATGGGAGGCCTAGCCTGCCACCATGTCACAAAGGCTCTTCCAACACTTATATCTGACCATGGGGTGCCCAACTTGCCACCATGTCAGAAAGGTGCATCACTCACATCCGACCATGGGAGGCATGACCTTCCAGGCTTCCACCATGTTGGAAAGGCTCAACACTTATATCTGACCATGGGAGGCCCAGCCTGCCACCATGTCAGAATGGATCTGTACTTACATCTGACCATGGGAGGCCCAGCCTGCTACCATGTCAGAATGGCTCTGCACTTACATCTGACCATGGGAGGAAGACATCCACCACCATGTCAAAAATTCCATCGGACTTATCACTTCCCCTTGGAAGGAACATCGATCTGGAGAACACCAAGCTTCTCCCTGAATTACTCAAACTTCACTCTGGCTAATGGCTTGGTCAACACATCAGCTATCAGCTAGTCCGTCGCAACATACTAGAGCTTCACTACTCCTCTCTGCACCATATCCCTGATATAGTGATATTTGATCTCGATATGCTCGAATTGTGATGGAACACTGGGTTCTTAGACAACTTCACACAAATCTGGTTGTCGCAATATATACAAGTAGCATCCAAATGGATATCAAATAAATCAGATAGTATCTTCCTCAGCCACACTGCCTCACAACTAGTCGAACAAGCTGTGACATACTCTACTTCGGCTATACTTAGTGCCATGCAGGATTGCTTCCTACTAAACCAAGAGATCACACTTGATCCCATACTAAAGTAGCACCCTGAAGTTCTCTTCCTATCAATGGAACTTCCTGCACAATCTGAATCCACATAACCTTCCAGGTTAATCTTCTGATTCGCCTCATACTTGAGCCCATAATCAACTGTACCCTGCAGGTACCTCAGAATATGATTTGCAGCAATCAGGTGAACATCTCTCGTATATGTTAGGAACTGGCTCAATGTGTTCACAACAAAGCAAATATCTGGTCTTGTATTCATAAGGTATGTCAAGGACCCAATCATCTGATGATACATCGTAGCATCAACCGACTCTGATGAAGCATCACTCAATAGCTTTAGGTTCAATGCCATATTTGTGGTCATGGACTTGCAGTCCATCATCCTGAACCTCTTCAAGATATCCACTACATACTTCCCTTGTCCTAGGGAGATTCCATCCGCATTCTGCCACACCTCCATGCCTAGAAAGTAGTGCATCATATCCAAGTCCTTCATCTTGAACTTGGTAGCAAGTCTGCTTCTTGCAACTTTAATAGAAGCATCACTGGTATTCCACCTTCAACCTTGAAGTAAAGGTTGGAATTTGCTTTACTCTTAGTAAAGCCTAGATTCATCAGTAATCTTTCCATCCCGTCGTACCATGTCGAACCTCAGGATCTTCTATAGTCACTCCCTCTGAAGTGGAGCATCACTCTCCCTCTGCCTTTCGCAGTCTATGTATTGAAACATATTGTACTGGAGTGACAAGTAGCTTACTATTCTACTATTATTCTATGTATCCATCTATGGTCACTGGATAAAAATATCCTCTATCTTGAAAATGTTCTTCTCGCACCCATCTATGAGCTTGTCATCCTCTATAGGCTTTCATCTTCAACCTTGTAGGAGGGTTAATATCTTCATCACTCTAGGTGATCTTCAAGCTCCTCAGGTATGTGTTATCCCATGGGTGTCTTCTAAGCTCATACAAGGCCTTCTTTAATTTGCACACATGAGTCTACCTGTCATGTGTATTAACTTCCAGTGGCTGCAAATGTCTCTTTGTAGTCTATGCCTTATTTCTGTGCGAGGCCTCGTGCTATGAATATTGCCTTGTATCCCATGATGTTGTCGTCTACTGCATGCTAGATCTTGCAGATCCATATGGAAGATACTACGGACTTCCCTTTAGTCTTCGACATCGCATTCTTGTCATTATTCTTCATTTTGGATTATTAGAGTGAATCTTGAACTATCGTTACTTGTTCTTCGGAACAAGTCTCATCCTTCTTTTCTTGTAGGCGATTGTAGGCGATCTTTCCTACAAGTCAAATGCACCAATTGTATGGTTAGAAAAATTTCATAAGGCATATTCATAATGGAAAATTATTATGCATAAAGATATAATCATGCAACTATTTTAGCCAATACAACATTCATCCATATCTCACGGAAACTTTCTAGATGCCTTCCATCTCTACCAAGACATCATTGAGATTGTGCACTAATCCAATATGTCAGCAAAGCGGTTTCATTCTAGATAAGTAGAAATGGAGAGTTGTATAGAACCATGAGCTACTTACCCATCTCATGCATATTAGTAGTATACTGTCATTAATGCAAACATTCTATCATGCATAATACATCAACTGAATATAAACAAATGCATAACAAAACAATATCATGAAATGACAATTGAATACTTATATTTATTTGTTTCATGGGTATACTCCTTCTTTCAGCTTCATCATCTTCTTCATTCATAACAACATCATTTCTTATCCAAACGCTTAAGATGTATAAGAGGTTCTTCAAGAATTGAGTCCTTCATATTCCTCATCGCTTGAGGTATCTTCTTTGAATCACGAGAGCTAGATCTTCAGTTGCTCCCATCTTCTCTTCTCTTATTATGAGTCAAGATTCTTCTTCTGTTTACTCTTCCCAGATTCCACTGAAGGTAATCACTTCCTTCTGGCAAACATTCCTTGAATGAATGAATCCCATGATCCTGGGAGGCCATACAATTTCTGCATTTTGGATCTTCACATTCTTCAACTGGTTTCTCAAAGTCATCTTTCGATTTATGTTCTTCTCTTCAAATAGCTTGGTCAAGGAATCAAACATCTCATTAGGTGCATTTAGGTAAGAAACTTGTGGTTTAAGGTGATCCTTGATTGAATCAGCAATGATCTTCTTGGCCTTGACCAAGTTCTTCTTGTGTAAGGCTTTAGCCTTCTCGCCCTCTGGAACTGAAACATCTTCACTTATGTAGGTCTCCAATTCATTTTCTTCAAGAACCCGTGAAAAATTATACTTCCATTCCAAGAATTCTTCAGCTTTACCAAGCTTGTCATCAAGCTGGCGTGATAGGTAATCTTGAAATGAGAACCTCAAATGCAAATAGCAAAAGATTAGATCTTACCGATTTGAGGTGTCCGTCCTGGTTCCAGATCTGGCTTATCCAAGGTTTGTCAGAGAAACCCTAATTTTCAAAACTTGGAATCTTTCATATTTGATTAGATAGAAAGATGGGCCTCTTCAAGGTGAGTTGTCCAATGTACTCCTTTTCTGAAAATAGTGGAGGGAAGCTCCCAGAATAGGAAGCCATAGTTTTCCAATTTCCTCTGTAGAAATGCTTGATATTTTTTCTGTGGTATCTCTGAAAATATTGCTCTTCTATGTCAAAAATTTCATACTGAGGTATCATCGTCTGTCCTATTTCCAACACCATAGGTTTGAGCAGGATTGGTTTCACCAATCAGTACTTATGATAGTTTTCCCAAGGTGACTTCTTTCAGGATTGTTCAACATAATGAATTTGTACGGACTTCCACGTGTCACTGTTTCATCATCAGGGTCTGAAAATTTTACCACAAAAATTATAGTCTTTGCCCTATATACAACATCTTGTAAAATTTCATTTGGACCTTCGTATCCCTAGATATAGCAATTATGCCTAGGAGTTCTGTTTAGGGATGAATCATGGAAGAGGATGGAACCCAACCCTTATTTGGAGGAGTCATATCTCCCAGAATATAGCGATTCTGAGGAAACCTTTTTTACACAGGGTACATCAGGATTTTATTTTCAGCCTGTAAAAATTTTGTCCCTTGAGACTTCTTCAATCCTGAGATATAGAGAATGTACCAAAAATAACCGTTTTAGTATTTTAGGGTTTTTCAGGCTCAGGGTCAAACTAGGGTTTGACTTTCTTGGAGTTTTACTCAACCAAAAACTTCAACCTTGGTCTCTAAAATTTGATTTTGATGAGGAGATAAATACTATGCTGGGCTCACTCAAAAATTCCTCTTCTGTAAAAATCCCTAATTTCCCGAAACAAAAATTGAAAATGTTCGGAATCAAATTATTCTTCGACAGAAAGATGCACCCTTCAATGGAGAGTTAGCCTCGCCTCCTTTTTCTGATGGATTGTGGAGAGAGACCCAAAAAGTAAGAAGCCCTAGCTTCTGCATCTTCACAGTTTCTTCCTCTCATGTTAGCTCTGATACCATGTTATATTTTTATCATTTAAGCAATATGATCTTAGGATCTTATTTGAGAGAATAACATGCACAACAATAATCACAAGAGACAAGAGACATAAAGAGTTTTCCTCGGGGAAACCATAAAGGAGAAAACCACACAAATTCCTCAGAGATAGAATGAGCACCGGTAGAAAAAGTAAAATCCGAAAACATAAAGATGATCTTCGACAACTGATCTCTCTCACTTGTGCCAACACTTCCTCTCTCATTCATGCACCCCAGTTGAGTGAGTGTGCATGTCAAATAGAGAGGCTCACTATCTATTTATACTAATTTCTGACTTAACAATTACCTACCAGGGCCGACATCTCTAGGAGAGTCTAACAACCCTAGTTTGCCACAACTGTGGGGACTTTGCCCCCCGATCAACAAGGAGGGTTAACCTCAACTTACAATGGAGGGTTAACCTCAATGACTCTACATGACTTTATTATATTAATGACTCTCCCGATAGGAACATTGGGGTACAATATAATATATACAAGTGAATACATTTCGAAGTTACAAATACATCAACATATTACTGATTAATGAATGAAGATTAATGTTGTGATAAACTGATCAATTGTTGTTTGTTTTATCTTGAATTTATGGCATGGATTTATTGTTCAATGTACATTGTCTTCGATTATTCCACTACATAAATTCCCTTCTCAATTCCTCTCATTTTCCTGTATATCAATGGTTCACAAATTTAACATGGTATCATATCCTTTTTCAAGCTAGCAGTAAGTCTTTTTCGATCTCCATTGTACACAGAAAGTAGCTGAGTTTCCACATAAATCCTGGAATCATAGCAGTGCGCCCTATGGATTATGTCTAGAGAAGTCTATCCAGGTGTGAAAAACTCTGAGAAAGTGTACATGTCGAGGTGGAAAGGCTTTAACTGACATATGATTACGAATTGAATTGGTTTTGTAGTGTTATTTGTAGGAGACTACGTAGCTTCTTGAGGAATTGACTGATCATCATATAAAAAGATGGATTCTTTCGCTCTCATACCCCAAATCCTTACACCCTTCAACTACATTGATTAGAGGGCATATATGTAGGTATCCTTGCACAATCTTGGTCAGTTTAGGATGAAAATGGGAAAAGAAACTGAGCACAATAGTATGTTGAGAAGAACAAATTTTTGAATCGACTTGATGAGGCCTTTGGATTCATGTGCACTCATATCTCTAGGGATATTTTGTTCAACCTTGAGGGACTAAGGAATCCAAAGGAAGCTTGGGATAATATTGGATATTTGTTTGGAAAACAAGATGAGCTTCGATGGAATATTTTGGAGAATGATCTCATTGCTATACATCCTAGCAGTCTCAAATATATTCAACAATTATTTACAAAAAACAAGTCACTAGTACTGCAATGCAAACAATGTGTATTAGAGAGGAAAGATGAGCAACTTATGTTGTTAGTGCTAAGCAAGCTTGGCTCAAAGTAACTATTCTTTGTATCTACATTCCATTCTGGAATAGATTCCATTCTGGAATAGATTCCATTTTGGAATAGATTCCATCCCTAGTTGAAATATGGCTTCTCTAGATGCTTTTGCAGAGTCCTTAATACACGAGAAAGATAATTGGTTCAAATGGGAGTGATTCAGACCTCCAAGAATCAAGCACTCTTAGTGATAGACTCAAAGAATGTGCAAGCAAGAGGGAAGCACAAAGGGAAGGAGACCAAAAACACTGATTCGAATCCAAAGTAGAACCAAAGATCTTTCGATGGAGCCTCAGGTTCCAAGAAAAAGAAGAAATTCAAGAAGACTAGATGTCCCTACGATATGAGAGGCTTTCATCTAGAGAGTCAGTTCATGAAGAATACCATCGACCAACTGTCAACACTCCTTGAAAAAAATAATATTGCCCTTTCACAAGGATCAAAGAAGTCTGATGCTGGAAAAACGACATAATATCATGAGAGGTTCCATGCCTTGAAGGCAAGACTCACTAAGTTAAAGGATTATTTGATAGATTATGGATCACCCAACCACATGATTTCCTCCAAGGAATCCTTCACCACTATGAATTTATTAGGAGGACATAGAATTCATATGGGGGATAACTCACAGATCCTAACAACAGGTAGAGGTTCTATTAAAATCCAGCACGGAGAGTTCAAGAATGTACTCTATGTTCCATCTCTTGCAACAAATTTGTTATCTATTTATCAGATGACACATACTGGCTCGACAAAGAAAGTTGTATTTGGTCTTGACTCAGTTTAAATCTCAAATATCTTAATTGGGAAGATTATAGCGAAGGATGTTGCAAACCATGCCTCTAAGGCATATGAATTCTCACACTTTCTGCCATACTCAACTCCAACACAATCACAACAACCATTTGAAAGGGAAGGTAAAAAATCTCTTTCATCTCCATTTGCAGATAACGATATGTTGTCTAAAATTTCAGTTTCAGAAGATGAGGAACAACATCAACATGATCTTGATATCGATATAGTACCTCAAGATGATCTAGATCTAGATCCAGCTCCTATTCTGAATTAGAAGCCTAAATGGGCTCAAAATCGCATTGAAGAAGCTGGGAATGGTGTTGGGAATCTAGATGATAGAAGAAGAACGAGGTCCCAGTATCAAAATGAACATGTTGCACTCTCTCACACAGCTTCTCTACCTACAGAGTGGTGCAACAAACTTCCACATAGATGCTACTGATGATAGCGAATGATCCACAGTTTGTCCCACTGAAGAACAAAATTGATCATTCCATTCCTCCTCAAGAAAGAAGAGACAAAAGCAACATTCAACAGATCACAAGAAGATGGAAAGGTTCACATGCATAGTCCCAGGATGCTGATGCACAAAAGAACCATGATTCTGCATGGCTTCTACACGGAGTTGCAAATTGCATCAATTTTTTCACAAGTTTTTGCTCAAAGAGAATTTTTTTCTATTAAGTAGTATAGCTTGTTTCTTGATTCCTGGTTATTTTGAGGGGGGGATTTTCCCATGATGTTTTCCCCATTTTCCTTATTTTATTAAGTAGTTTATTTTATGTCATTTAGATTGTGTGGGTGATTTTTGGCATATTTTCCAGGGCCTAAGTTTTCCAAAGTTAGGATTAAGGGGGGTTGTTGGGATTAATAATCCTCCTTTTTCCAATATAGTCTATTTTGTCATATTTCCTATCTTAGGAGGTCATTTATCACCTTACTAGAGTTTTGGTGCCACCATGAATATTTGTACCACTGGTGCCATTGGTTCCATTGGTGCCACCAGTTCCATTGGTGCCATTGGTGCCACTGGTGCCCTTGGTGCCACTGGTGCCATTGGTTCCATCGATGCCAATGTCTACATGGTAGGACCCCTCTCTGAGTGCCACCAGCAGCCTCTGGTGCCACTGGTTCCATTGGTCCCATTGGTCCCATTGGTGCCAATACCTACATTTTAGGAGCCCACTCTGAGTGCCACCAACAACCTCCATCAGTTGGTTGTGGTAGGTAAGCAGTTATGCTGAGTCAACCTCTAGTTACAATAAGTTAGATCACTTTCAGTTAGCCTAGATCTAGTTATGCATGCATGAAGGGAGAGTGGCGATTTTCCCACCTACCTCACCATTTAAATGATTGTAGATTGATTTATACATCCAGAGTTAGACCAGTGAGCCTCCAGTAGTGATTTAGACATAATGAGTTATCTAGATAGTCAGTCCGAGTTGGTGGATTCGAATCCTATCCACAATATTCAAATCCTATGTATTGTAACACCATTGTATTACTGATTAATGAATGGATATTAATGTTGTGATAAACTGATCAATTCTTGTCCATTTTATCTGAAATTTGTGGCATGGATTTACTGTTCAGTGTACATTTTGTTTGATTATTTAACTGCATAATTTCCCTTCTCAATTTATATCATTTCCCCGTAAATCAATGGTTCACAATTTAACATATTTTACGTGGAAACCCAATATGGGAGAAAACCATGGAAGCACTTTTCTTATTCATGAGTCACAATATTCTATATAGGACTTTCTTCTATATTCATACAAAAAAAACTAAGTATTTTATCCAAAATCTAACCAAACCCAAGCTTATCAACTCATTACATATTTATAGGACTTAATCACAACCCCCCACTCCCATTGCTTAGACTCATAAATACAAGTGAGAAAAACTGTAACCACTTCCGTTATTTATTCATTTGACATCGTAAAAAATGTCCCATTTCCTTATTTCTTGGTCACTATTTTGAAATCGATCCTGCTTCCTTGGACCACTTTGTTGATGTATTTGTAACTTTAGAATGTATTCACTTGTATATCTTATGTATTGTACCCCGATGTTTATTCCTGGAAGTATCTATAATATAATTGAGTCATGTCATGCCCCGATGTTCTGATTGGGAGATTCAATAATGTAAATAAGTCATGTAAAGTAATTGAGGTTAACCCTCCATTGTATGTAGGGGAAATAGTCCCCACAATTGTGTCAAGGTTAACCCTCCTTGTTGATTGAAGGGAAAAGTCCCCACAGTTGTGGGGCACTAGGGTTATTAGACTCTCCTAGAGATGTCGGCCCTAGTAAGTAATTGTTAAGTGGGGCCGACATGTTGAAGTGGAAATTAAGTGAACAAAAGAATATAAATAGAGAGTGAATATCTCTATTTATTACACACACACTCACTCATTGGGGTGCATGAGTGAGAGAGGAGAAGCTCTCTCAAGCGAGCAAGAGAGAACAAGATGTTGGAGATCATCTTTATGTTTTTGGCTTTTACTGCTGCCATTGGTGCTCATTTTATCTCCAAGGAAGTTGCAGGGTTTTCTCCTTTATGGTTTCCCTGAGGACAATTCTTTGTGTCTCTTGTCTCTTGTGTTTATTGCCGTGCATTTTATTCTCTCAGATAAGATCCTAAGATCATATTGCTTAAATGATAAAAATCTAACATGTATCAGAGCTAACCTGAGAAGAAGACACTATGCAGCTACAGAAGCTAGGGCTTCTTAATTTTTGGGTCTCTCTCCACTATCCATCAGCAAAAGAAGGCTAGGCTAACTCTCCATTGAAGGGTGCATCTTTCTGTCGAAGCAGAATTTGATTCCGGGCATTTTCAGGTTTTGGTGCAGGAAACTAGGGATTTTTACAGAAGAGGAATTTTTGAGTGAGCTCAGCATAGAATTTATCTCCTCATCAAAATCAAAGTTTAGAGACCTGGTTCGAGGTTTTTTGTTGGGTGAAACTTCGAGAAAGTCAAACCCTAGTTTGACCCCGGGCTTGAAAAACCCTAAAATACCGAAACCGATAGTTTTGGTAGATTCGCTATATTCCGATATTGGATATGGATCAAGTGTCAAAACTTTCATAGGTCAAAGATAAATTCTGGATGTACATCGTGTCCAGGTTTCAGCCTTAGGTTCACTATATTCTAGGAGATATGATTAATCCAAGTTAGGGTTCCAACCTCTCTCAGGATTCCTCCCCAAACAGAACACCTGGGAATAATTTCTATAGCTAGGGCTATGAAGGTCCAAATGAAATAAATCAAGATGTTTCATAAAGGGCACAAAATTTAATTTCTTTGGTAAAAGTTTCAGACTCCAAAGATGAAACAGTGACATGTGGCATTCCATACAACTTCGCTATGATGAACAGTCCTGAAACAAGAAACCTTGGGAAAAAGCTCATAAATCCCAATGGGTGAAACCAATTTTGATGAAACCTGTGGTTTTGGAACAAGGACAGACAAGGATATCTCATTACGAAATTTTAGACATAGAGGAGTAGTACTTTCAAAGATACTTCAGAAACAATATCAGACATTTATGCAGAAGAAATTGGTAAACTAGGGCTTCCTGTTCTGGGAGCTTCCCTCCATTGTTTTCAGAAAAGGAGTACATTGGAAAGCTTTCCTTGAAGAGTTATATATTTCTATCCAATAAGATCTGAAAGATTCCAAGTTTTAAAAATTAGGGTTTCTCTAGATCATCCAGCTCCAGAACCAGGATGGACACCTCAAATTGGTAATATCTAATGTTTTGCTATTTACAGTTGAGGTTCTCATTTCAAGAGGACTAATCATACAAGCTTCATGACAAGCTTGGTGATGCTAACAAATTTCAAGCATGGAAGTATAGGATCTCACTAGTTCTTGAAGGAAATGAATTGGACATCTACATAAGTAGAGAGGTTCCAGTTCTAGAGGGAGAGGAGGCTAAAAGCCTTACACAAGAAGAACTTGGTCAAGGCCAAGAAGATCATTGTTGATTCAATCACAGATCACCTTATACCACAAGTAAAGACACCGAAATAGATGTTCAATTCCTTAACCAATATATTTGAAGGGAAGAACATAAATTAGAAGATGAATTTGAGAAAACAATTGAAGAATGTGAAGATTCAGAATGCAGAGACCATACAACCATACTTTACAAGGGTCTCTTGAAGCGGTAGAAGAAGAAGTGGAAAATGCAAAAGTTGTGATAACCACCTTTAATGGCCTCCTAGGATCATGGGATTCATTCATTCAAGGAATGTGTGCTAGAAGGAAGTGATTACTTTTAGCAGACTCTGGGAAGAGCACACACAAGAAGAAGCTCGACTCATAATAAGAGAAAAGAAGATGGGAGCAACTGAAGATCAAGATTTCACGATTCAAAGAAGATACCTTAAGCGATGAGGAATATGAAGAACTCAATTATTGAAGAGCCTCTTATCCATATTGAGCATTTGGATAAGAAATGATGCTGTTATGAATGAAGAAGATGATGAAGCTGAAAGAAGGAGTCTACCCACGAAACAAATAAACATAAGTATTCAACTGTCATTTCATGATATTGTTTTGTTATGCACTTGTTTATATTCAGATTGATTTGTTATGCACGATAAAATGTTTGCATTAACGAAATTATACTACTAATATGCATGTGATGGGTAAGTAGCTCATGGTGCTATACAAATCTCCATTGCTACTTATCTAGAATGAAACATCTTTGCTGACATATTGGATTAGTGCACAATCTTAATCTTGTCCTGGTAGAGATGGAAGGCATCTAGAAAGTTTTCGTGAGATATGGATGAATGTTGTATAGGCTAAAATAGTTGCATGATAATATATCTTGATGCAAAAGAAGTTTTCATTATGAATATACCTTATGAAATGTTTCTAACCATACCTTATGAATTTTTCATTATGAAATTTTCATTTTTCATTAGTACTAATGCATTTGACTTGTAGGAAAAATCGCGTACAATCACCTACAAGAAGGACGAGACTTGTTCCGAAGAACAAGTGATGACAATTAGAGAAATAATCCAAGAATGAAGAATAATATGATGAATGCAGTGACATCATTGATGCAAAACCTTCCAACTATGAAGAAGTATCCAAGAACAAAGGGAAGACCAGTTCAAGAAGAATAATGTCTAGGATGAAGTATCGAGACCTGAAGGGAAGTTTGTAGTTCCATCATGCATTAGATGGAAACATCGTGGGATACAAGGCAAGATTCATGGCACCAGGCATAGACCATGAAGGACTTGGATATGATGCACTACTTTCTAGGCATGGAGGTGTGGACAAGGGAAGTATGCAGTAGAGATCCTAAAGAGGTTCAGGAAGATGGAATGCATGGATATAACCACACCTATGGCATTGAACCTAAAGCTACTGAGTGTTGCTTCATCATAGTCGGTTGATGCCACGATGTATCATTAGATGATTTGTTCCTTGATGTACCTGATGAATACAAGACCAAATATTTGCTTTGCTGTGAACACATTGAGACATGTTCACCTGATGGTTGTAAAGCATGCTGTGAGGTACCTGAAGGGTATAGTTGAATATGAGCTCAATTATGAGGCGAATCAGAACATTAACTTGGAGGGTTATGTAGATTTGGAAAGGGCAGGTAGTGCCATTGATAGGAAGAGCACTTCTTGGTGTAGCAGGAAGCAGTACCGTGTGGCACTGAGTACAACCAAGGCAAAAGATGTTGCCACTTGTTATTTGGGAGGTAGTATGTTTCCTTTGAAAACTACTATTTGATTTGGTTGATTTGACTTGCATTTTTGTATGATGCAGAGAGGAGCAGTGATCCAGATCGATATCTCTCGAAAGAGGGAGTTCTAGCATAGCTGGTGAGATAGGTTGTTTGAGCATAAATCTTGGTGAAGGTCGTAGGTGGCTCAGACGTAAATGGTCCTATAGGTTGTCCTCAGATGTAATACGTCCTAGTGAAGCTTGCAGGTTATCCTTGTACGTAATCAACCCTGATGTGATTCTATACCAGAAATAGCCAAAGTGAAGTTTGAATACTTCAGGGAGAAGCTTGGTGTTCTCCAAATTGAGGTTCCTTCCAAGGGGAAGTGATGAGTCTGTGAGCCATTCTGACATGGTGCGAGGATTGGTTCCTTCCATGGTTAGATGTAAGTGCTGAGCCATTCTGAGGTGACTATGGGATGTGTTCCCACATGATCTAATATAAGTGATGAAGAGCATTCTCTAGGAGAATGGAGGCACCTGGTCAGTTACCAAGAATTTCAGTCTGGGACTGAAGCTTAGCTTAAGTGTTGAGAGGCCATTCTCTGGGAGAATGGAGGCACCTGGTCAGTTACTAGGAATTTCAGTCTAGGACAGAAGCTCAGATTAAGTGCTAAGAGGCCATTTTCTGGGAGAATGGAGGCACTTGGTCAATTACCAGGAATTTCAGTCTAGGACTAAAGATCAGCTTAAGTGCCGAGAGGCCATTCTCTGGGAGAATGGAGGCACCTGGTTAGTTACCAAGAATTTCAGCCTGGGACTGAAGCTCAGCTTAAGTGCCGAGAGGCCATTCTCTAGGAGAATGGAGGCACCTGGTCAGTTACCAGGAATTTTAGTATGGGACTAAGAGCCATTCTGATGTGACTGCGGGATGTGTTGATTCCACGTGATCAGATATAAGTGTAGAGCCCTTCTGACATGGTTGATGTGTTCATCCCATGGTTAGATATAAGTGCTGATCCCTTCTTACATGGTTAATGTGTTCATCCCATGGTAAGATATAAGTGCTGAGCCCTTCTTACATGGTTGATGTGTTCATCCCATGGTAAGATATAAGTGTTGGGCCTTTCTAACATGGTTGATGTGTTCATCCCATGGTCAGATGTGAGTGCTAGGTGTGCCTTTCTGACATGGTTGATGTGTTCATCCCATGGTCAGATGTAAGTGCTAGGCAGGCCTTTCTGACTGGGTTAGATATAAGTGTTGAAGATGATGAATACCTACATGGAGGCTAGGCCTACAACCAACATGAAAAAGGGTTGGACGCCTGTAGAACTTCCTGTGACGAGAATAATGAAGAGATAGCACCATTTGATTGAGATAGCAGAAGCAGTGATGATGATGATGATCCAGTGATGATCCAGCTTTGATGATCCACATCCAGTGATGATCTAGACTTAATGAAGATGACTTGATGATGAAGATGAATATGACTTGATGATGATCTAGATGATACAGAGAAGAGTACTTGTGCTGATAAAATGTGTCGAGAGAATACCTTCCTAGTTAATAGGGAGTGTTGATGTATTTGTAACTTTGGAATGTATTCACTTGTATATCTTATGTATTGTACCCTGATGTTTATTCCAAGAATTATCTATAATGTAATTGAGTCATGTCATGCCCTGATGTTCTGATCAGAAGATTCAATAATGTAAACAAGTCATGTAAAGTAATTGAGGTTAACCCTCCATTATGAGTCGGGGCAATAGTCCCCACAATTGTGTCAAGGTTAACCCTCCTTGTTGATCGAAGGTCAAAGTCCCCATAGTTGTGGGGCACTAGGGTTATTAGACTCTCCTAGAGATGTCGACCCTAGTAAGTAATTGTTAAGTGGGGCCAACATGTTGAAGTGGAAATTAAGTGAACGGAAGAATATAAATAGAGAGTGAGTCTCTCTATTTATTACACACACACTCACTCATTGGGGCGCATGAGTGAGAGAGGAGAAGCTCTCTCAAGTGAGAGAGAGAGAACAAGCTGTTGGAGATCATCTTTATGTTTTCAGGTTTTACTGCTGCCATTGGTGCTCATTCTATTTCTGAGGAAGTTGCGCGGTTTTCTCCTTTATGGTTCCCCTGAGGAAAAATATTTGTGTCTCTTGTCTCTTGTGTTTATTGCTGTGCATGTTATTCTCTCAGATAAGATCCTAATATCATATTGCTTAAATGATAAAAATATAACACACTTCATATTGTCTTTGTTCACACAAAAAATGTTTCAAAAATTTATTGCCAAAACTTTCCAGGGCCAACAGGTCCCCACACTCACATATGGATTGTCTTGAGCCACTTCAAGGCTACTTCTCAGGTGTCTTCCACTTCAAAAAAAAATTGTTCATAGGTGTATTTTATAGACATATCAATATTCTTCACATTTTCAACATGCTCTTGCTGAGTCGTAACTACTTGCACAATTACCCCACTTTGCATTAGTTCTTCTATGAATTGAACTATCTTCTTTATTTCCTCATGCTATACTTGAATAATATCAGATACACAAACCACTTCATTCTATAGAGACTCTACCTTTTGGTTCTTGTTCTACTTCTTCTACTATAACTAATTGGTTTCCATTTATAATTTTTTTTCTCTACCGTCTTTGTCTCCTTTCATGCGTCGATAAGGTTTTTATCACTTCTTTGAGCTTCACAACTACGATCTATATCCAGATATTGCAATGACATTTTCAAATAGGAACTTCATATTAGTTGCATCATAGTCTTTTATTGGTCCAACTTCAACACATCTGGTAAGGTAGTATGTCATAGTTATAATATGCGTCTCACCCGACCTCTTCATAGGCGGGCTTATTGGTCCCATGAAATCAACAAACCTCTTGTCAAATGCTTTAAATATCACCTATGGCACTAATGGAATCTCATCCCTCCTGGAAGGATTTTTGGTCCTCTAGCATACGTCGTAGGATCTGCAACATGCTTTCACATCTTTATGCAAGGAAGTCCACCACAACCCTACCCTCAATATTTTATGCGCTGTAGATTTTCTTGTGTAGTGACATTTTACAATACCATCATGTGCTTCAGTGAAAATCATAGGACACTTATGTTCCAAGACACATCACTTTAATATCTCATTTGGTCCTAGCTTATATAACTGGCCATCTACTAGTTGGCAATCTGTAGATTTGAAAACCAATTGTTTCTTTTGTTCCACTGTATACCCTTCTAGTGCTATATCCGCATTTAGAAAGTTCGTGATGTATTCAAAATATTCATCAACCATTCTTACCAAAGAAAGCTTCACACATCTGGAAAGCTATCATCTAAATTAGTTGGTTCTTCTCTTGTTTTTAACCTCTATAGATGGTCATGTCTTGCATTCAACCTTCACAACTTAACTATAATCTCAAAGTCATAATACTGGAACAATAAGAGCCACCGACATATTCCCCCCCCCTTAAACTTGCATATTCAAGTCTAGGTACTTCAAATTAGAATGATCAATGAACATTTTAAAATGACCTCCTAATAAAAAATGCTTGAACAGTTGCAATGTGTGTCACATGCCCCAATTTGCAAAACAATTTAATGTCATTGAGGAACATTATGCTATATTTTATCATAAAGTTTGTAATTGATGACCAAGTGGGGTCAAGGATAATTTAATGTATTGTAGAATATTTTATTAATAAATAAATAAATGATGAGACAACAGCTTAGGGAAGCTGTTAAATGAGTGTTTACTGGTCACTTGGTGGAGGAGGCTAGGTGGAGAGTATACTGACAAGTGGCAGCATCCTCAAACTACTTCTAACTGTTGCAGGTGGAAACTTCCCTATAATTGTGGTCATGATTCCCCAAGAAAGTGGAATAGGAGCAGGTGGCTCATTAAGTAAAAATTGACCCAGAAGACCTAGGAATTGATATAAAACTTACCATTGAAGACACCTAAGGTTGCTCATTCTAGAATTGTGATCATTCTAAGTGAATCAAGTGCACATGAGAAATTCGATGGAGTGGATTTGTTGAAGTGAGTTTGAGGGGTTAAGTGTTGAAGATTGAACTTGTGCAACTACTCTAAGCTAAAGTTCTTACTACTATGAGCAGAGGTGAATTATTGCTGTATATCCAATAAAGTGGCAGAGGATCTCAAGGTTACATCTCTCACCCAGTACTCTACCAGGAGGACCATGAGCCAGGCTCGGGGGTCTTCAGAAATTGCAGACTAAGCTTTCTCCAGGAGTTGGTTGGGAGGAACATCCTCCTTAAGCTGTTGTCATCTCATCCTTTTGACAGGTTCTACTTGTTCAGGTTAAATTATAGTTTATCTACTGTTTCAGAAAAAAGATTAAGAGTTTTTTAAGATATGCATATTGTTATTTTATTAGGGTCAATGAAGAAGAAAGAGCTTTTTGTTTTATTGATAAAATTAGTAATTAGCATATTATGATTAAACAATAGAGATTTTGATAAGTGAAATATGAATAGAAAATTTACCAAACTGTATTTTTCCACGCCTTTTACAAGGCATTACTCTAGTACAATAGGTTTGCTTAGTTTAGATAAGTAGATTTGTTCATTAACTTTGAATGTAAATGCAAATAATTACTTCTATAGTTTTATGTAATCTATTTACAGAAATCTAGCTGTACTTGCTCTGTCTATTGAAAGTAACTACATTATCTAATTATAGGAAAGAGTAGATTATATAATAATCAATAGTAATTATAATATTCATCGAATTAACACTAGTATTAACACTTATTATAAATACAACAAATAAAGTGCAGGAAAAACCCTAAGTTATCACCAGGCTTACCAGAGTTTACGTGGCCGGAGTTTGAAGAGATGTGCTAGCATCCAACATCCAAACCTGGGAGAGAAACTTGCACAGTATAATAATAACAATTATAATCTTAAAAATATAATGGAAAATACTGATTCTTCCTAAAATGAAAACAATGTCGGGCAGCTACCTGGTAAAGCAGTCGTTTGGGAGAAGGTGTGGAAGTGAAGCCACGGGAGCCAACTCAATGGCACCTCGGAGAGTAATGCAAGAAACTATGAAAATGTCGAGTGCATCAAAAAACCATGAATCACGCTCTGAAGGAAATAAACACCACGAAGGAAGCAAACCAACCAGAGGCAAAAACACCTTGTCACCGTGCACTTAAACCACACCTCAGTTTCTCAATTCGACAGCAAAAACCAACCTCAATACTCAAGTACATCCACAGCAGTCAACAAGTTTCAAAAACCACCATATGTTCTCACCGACACAATCTCACAACAATTTTTGGAGGGCAGTTTTACAACTCGGAGGTCAACACAGAACCATGGCGGCCACGAGCTTGCAGCTCGACTGCACCACAGTCGAAGAAACCCTCTTGATGCGGAATGAAGGGTTAGGACAATCCCTTAAGTCAATCTTAACCTAATGGATAAAACACTTCCATGTTTCCACTGTAATTTTTCACCTTCATGGGTTACAAATCAATAGTCGATTATGCAATTACCAATCTGCATTAAATCATTGCAAATCAAAATTATAAATCATTTCAATAATGTAAATTTGATTTCCAATAATGTAATATATCCTTTGGTCGTATCGATACCTAGTATATAAACTATAGGATAAATAAATGGATTTTTCTTTTTATGGTTATTGTTTATTGGACAAGATAGGGTAGTATTTGCTAACTATATTTTATAAAATATAAGTAAATGACATACCTTTAATAATAAACTATATTGATATGGGAAATCTAATCATCTCTTGAAGTAGTCATTTAAATTTTGGAGTTGGAGAGTAATTGTTTGACCATGGCCAAAACAATTATAAGACCTTTTATATTATATAAACCGACCACCATATCTCAAGAGAAGCACAAAAGAACTTTATGTAAAAGTGTAATTTATAGCTAAAGGATACACCAGGAAACAAGGTATAAGATACAGATAAAAAGACTTCAAAGTAAAGTTTGTAAAAGTTTGAAGAAGAACTCTTTCAACTATGAAGGGAACCTTCGACCAACTCTTTTAATTCATTGTGTAGTTGGGGAAACAAGTAAGTGTAGTCCATATACTTTTATATAAAAATCTCAATTGTAATTTTAACGTCCAAATATTGAGAGAAGTAGTTTAAGAGTCAAAGTAGTATTTGTGTTTATTTATTCACAAAACATTTAATTATAGAACCCTAGGGTAAGGGTAAGTTTGGTAATATTTCTACTGGGTATGATGACTTAAGAGCTCTTAGAAAACAAAACTCTATGGACAAGACACACTAAGTTTATAGTTCAACAACGTAGAGTATTTCTTTCATGTTTACAAAAGGATTCAAATGAATTTGATCAAAAACCAAACTCCAAATGTTTTTTACTGATCTAAGCATAAGTATGTGAACCATATCTCTTCCTATTTAAACTTTAGATCACAAATACTTATAAGCTAAAGTACGAGTATTCTTTAGAAATAATCTTAATCATCCAAGTTCGATTTGATTCCATTTTGATAGTATTTAGGTCATGCATTTTAACCCATGCGTATGTAGTTTTGTTTTAACATCTTTAGGGAGTTCTGAGGACTTTAATAAGGTCAACGTTACCTCTTATGGAGATAAGCTGCAAATAAACATTCTAATACTAGCATCATATTTATGCTAGTGAAGTATCTTTCTTGACCTGGAGATTTTTTTACTGGAACAAAATGCTTACCTGTTAGAACCTGTAAAAGAACTACCAGTTCCACTATGTTGGCTATAAGCTAAGTAAGTTCCGATCACACCTAAGAATTCTCCCTACTTGACAAAAGAAAACAATAACATACTTAGCATTAGTAAGAGTCAGATTTCTTTTCTACTGTCTGGAAATTCCAACTACTAAGTTAAAACAGTACTAACATAGTATTTAAGATAAGTATTTAAGTTATGCAGATCCATATAAAGAAGTAATCTTCATTTTCTTTCAAACTATTTAAATATCCGCTAACAGTTAATGGTTCATTAGCATTGACAATTGACATTTTATGTCACATGATTTTTTTTAAAAATTTTACAAATTTTTGAGTTATTACATGTGGTATCAGAGCACAAGGTTCAGACACTAGGCCTGTATGTGGCTCAACTTGCATAAATGGAACAGTAAGTTTAAATGAGTATACTGATTTTTACTTTATTTTGAATTATGCTTCCAGAGAATTTTTTTGAGTTAACTACAGGTATGGACAAATTGGAGGAATATGCGGATGAGGAGTCTCCCTACATTGAACGGAATAATTTTCAAAGAGAACCTATACAAGAAGAAATAACTAATAATTCTTCCGAACTACTACAAACAGTTAAGGAACTAAGAACAGAGATGGAATCAGTCAAAAAAGAAAATGAGAGGATTCTGAGAGCTCAGGAGGAGCTAAATCAGATTTTGATGGAAAGATTTCATAATGAGGAAAAGGATAAAAGAACTAAGTTTGAAGATATGGGTTATCAGCATAAAGATAAAAATACTAAACAAATTAAAATCGAAAGTAGCTCATCTTCTAAAGTGTATGGTGATTCACATAAACAAAATTTTCAATATACTAGTAATAGCAGTGAAGATAATCATCAGACTAGGAAGAGAAAGTTTAAACCTTACAAAGAAATATCTGGGGAATTTAAGAAAATCAAGCCACCAACCTTTAATGGTGAAACTGAGAAGGGAGAAGAGGCAGAATCCTGGCTGTCTGGGATGAAGAAATACTTTCAAATTTATAACTACTCTAATCAACTGAAGGCCAGGATGGCTATTTATAATATTACAGGGAAAGGAGATATTTGGTGGCAGGACCTAAAAAGAGCAAAAGGTATAGGGAGAAAAATATTAATTGGAGTACATTTAAGAAATATTTCAAGAAGAAATTTTTATCTGAACAGTATTATGAGGAAAGGGCTAAAGAATTTTATGAGCTAAAACTGGGAACAATGAATACAAAAGAATTAAATAGTCAATTTCTAAGTCTGCTCAGGTATGTGTCGTATATTGTGGATGAGAAACCTAAGGTACAACGGTTTCTCAACTGTTTACCTTATCATATAAAAGAAAAAATTGATTATGACAATCCGAAACCTTTAGAAGAAGCAATGAGAAAAGCAAATTTCTGTTATGAACAGAATCGTAAAAAGGAAAGTATGACCCACTGGAAGGCGAAAATAAATAATAACTTTGAACAGAAAAAGAAAGGTTTTGTACCTAACCAAAATTTTAAGAATAATAACACCAGAAATTTTCCTAGTAAAAATTTCCAAGGGAGTAAAAGTAATTCACAGACCAATCCAAATAATCAAAGAAATAAAGAATCTGCTAACAACCAGAGTAACTATACTAAGAATTTTGAACGAAAGGAACCAACAAAGTGTTGGGAATGTAATGGTCTGCATTATGCATCAGTTTGCCCCAATCGAAAGAAGATTGTTAGAAACATACACACAATACAGGAGGAGATGACTGTTGGTGATCTAGTGAGGAAAATGCTCAGGATCAATGTAGCATTGGAGAACATGCACGCAAATGATCAAAATTCCATGGTGGAAGTGGAAGGTAAGCTAAATCAAATGACTATATCTATTTTAATCGATCTAGGAGCTAGTTTAAGTTATATTTCTCCTAAGTTAGTAGAAAAGTGTAAGCTCTCAGTTGAAAAGTTTGCAAGATCCTAGTTAGTTCAGCTAGCTACTGGTGCAAAGAGAAAAGTAATTAGCTTTGTTAAGAATTGTGCAGTAACTATGGATCAGTTTGAAACCTCTGTTAAGCTTAATGTGTTACCTTTAGGTTCATATGACATGTTAATTTTTATGGATTGGCTAGAACAGCATAGGGTAGTCCTGAACTGCTTTGATAAAACCTTTACTTGCATAAATAACGATGTATAGTTAATAAATGTAAAAGGAATCCCTAGGAAAACAACCATAAGGCAGATTTCTTCTTTGCAGCTTAAGAGATCTGTTCGGAAGGGCTATAAATCTTTTGCCGTAACAGTAATTAGTGAAGAAAATACTAATAATAGAGATAAATTAAAACATGAAGATATTCCAATCCTAAGGGAATATTCAGATGTATTTCCAGAAGAAATTCTGGGATTACCTCCGAAACGGGAATTAGATTTTACTATTGAGCTGGTACCTGGTGCGGTGCCAATCTCAAAATATCCTTATCAGATGAATATACAGGATTTAAATGAACTAAAGTCACAGTTAAAAGAAATTATTGATAAAAAATACATTAGACCTAGTGTGTCTCCCGGGGGAGCACCTGTTATTTTTGTTAAGAAGAAGGATGGAAATTTACGACTATGTATAGATTACCATAAACTAAATAAAATGACTATCAAAAACAAATATCCATTACCCCGCATAGATGACCTGTTTGTTCAGCTACGGGGAGCAATGGTGTTCTCAAAGATTGATTTACGATCTGGTTACCACCAGGTCCAAATCAAAGATGAAGACATCTTTAAAACAACTTTTAGGACCCGGTATGGTCATTACGAGTCTGTCGTTATTCCATTTGGGCTTATTAATGCCCCATTTGTTTTTATGTGTCTGATGAATAATGTAATGCATAAATATTTGGATAATGTTGTGGTCATATTTATTGACGACATCTTAATTTACTCAAAGTCTGAAGAGGAACATAAAGAACACTTAAAATTATCTTACAAGAGTTACGCGACTTCTTTAAGGATAAAATTTAGTATCTGGGTCATGTGGTGACTAAAGAAGGAATTTCTGTTGATTCTAAAAAGTCAAAGGCAATCGAGGAATGGCCAGTCCAAAAATACATAACTGACGTCCGATCATTCATGGGGATTACTGGCTATTATCGAAGATTCATCGAAGGGTTTTCAAAAATTGCAAATCCTATAATGTATTTGCAGAAGAAAGGGAAGAAGTTCGATTGGAATCGAAAGTGTGAAGACAGTTTTAAAAAGTTAAAAATGTTATTAACCACCACACCAATTCTAAGAATTGCTGACCCTAATAAATATTTTATAGTATGTACTGATGCATGCAATGATGGTTTAGGTGGAGTTTTAACTCAGGAAGGACACATCATTGCTTATGAGTCTAGGAAGCTGAAGATTCATGAGAAAAATTATCCGATCTATGAATTAGAGTTAGTTGCTGTCGTACATGAATTAAAAATGTGGCGTCATCATTTAATTAGAAGGAAGTTTATATTAATGACAGATAATAAAGGATTGAAATATCTGTTGGATCAACCTAATTTAAATGCCAGGCAAGATAGGTGGCTAGCTTTTCTTCGTGAATACAATTTTGAAATTCAACATATTAAAGGAAAAGAGAATAAGGTTGCTGATGCATTAAGTAGAAATGCAAAACTTAATTTTACAGCAGCCATCAGCACTTATAAGATAGATTTGGAAGAACAGTTAGAAGATGGAATAGAACAAGATGAAAATTATCGAAAATTACAAGCAAACATAAGAGAAAATCTAATAGAAAGTCTAAGTACAGGGTATAGTTTGAACGAAAAAGGATTATTATTGTATAAGGATAGACTATACATACCTAATGTACCTAAGATTAAGTTGTTAATTTTAAACAAAGTTCATAAAACTCCTTATTCAGGGCATCCGGGTTATCAGAAAACTATAACCATGTTAAGAAAGGATTATTTCTGGCCAAATATGAAAAATGAATTGGCAGAATACATTGCTAAGTGCTTCGAATGTCAGCAAGTAAAGACTGAACATCAGCATCCAGCTGGGATACTTCAGCCATTTCCTATTCCTAACTGGAAATGGGAGATAATTAGCCTTGATTTTATCACGGGACAACTTAGAAATCAAAACTTAAATGACTCAATAATGGTAGTTGTTGATAAATTGAGTAAAGAAGCCCATTTTATACCTGTAAAACCTACTTATAAAGCTGCAAATATTGCTGATATTTTATTAAAACAAATTTTTCGGTTGCATGGAATACCGAAGGTGATAATTTCATACAAAGACCCTAAGTTTACATGCAACTTTTGGAAATCTTTGTTTAAAGGGTTAAATACCACGTTAAACTTCAGTACCTCTTTCCATCCTCAAACCGATGGACAGACTGAAAGAGTAAATCAGGTATTGGAGGATCTACTCCGAATGTATGTAAAGGAGAAACCAACTAAATGGGAAGATTACTTACACCTGGTAGAATTTGCTTACAATAATCATTATCAAGCTTCAACTAGATATAGTCCTTTTGAAATTATGTATGGAAGGAAATGCAATGCTCCCATCTCTTGGAGTAATCCAGTTGACAAGCTAGTATTAGGACCTGAATTATTAAAGGAGATGGAGTTAATAGTAAAACAGGTACAAGGTAACTTGAAAGTTGCACAAGATCGTCAAAAAAGCCAAGCAGATCTTAAACGAACTCCAAAGGAGTTCCAGGTAGGTGAACATGTTTTTATTAAGGTGAGACCTAAAAAGAGTTATCTAAGGTTCGGTAGTTGTCTAAGCTAGCACCTTGATATTGTGGTCCTTTTGAAATACTGTCCAGGATAGGACAAGTGGCATATCAGTTAGCTCTACCACCAAATTTAAGAGTTCACAATGTTTTTCATATTTATGTATTAAAAAAATATGTACATGACGCTACTCATGTTATTAACCGGAATGATGTGCAGGTGGAACTCGAAGGATATTTTTTGGTGGAACCAGATTGTATCCTCGAAAGGAGGGAGATCTCGCTTTGAAATCGCACCATTGGTCAAGTGAAGGTGCAATGGAAGCACCTTAGTCCAGAAGAAGCCACATGGGAATTGGAAAGTCATATTTGGGATGCATATCCAATTCTATTTTAGGGAAATTCTAAGGACGAGGAATAAATAACATCAAGGACGATGTTATAAATTAAGGGGGTGTGTATGTCACATGCCCCAATTTGCAAAACAATTTAATGTCATTGAGGAACATTACGTTATATTTTATGATAAAGTTTGTAATTGATGACCAAGTGGGGTCAAGGATAATTTAATGTATTGTAGAATATTTTATTAATAAATAAATAAATGACGAGACAACAGCTTAGGGAAGCTGTTAAATGAGTGTTTACTGGTCACTTGGTGGAGGAGACTGGGTGGAGAGTATATTGACAAGTGGCAACATCCTCAAACTACCTCTAACTGTTATAGGTGGAAACTTCCCTGTAAGTGTGGTCATGATTCCCCAAGAAAGTGGAATAGGAGTAGGTGGCTCGTTAAGTAAAAACTGACCCAGAAGACCTAGGCATTGATATAAAACTTCCCATTGAAGACAACCAAGGCTACTCATTCTGGAATTGTGATCATTCTGAGTGAATGAAGTGAACATGAGAAATTTGATGGAGGGGATTTGTTGAAGTGAGTTTGAGGGGTTAAGTGCTGAAGATTGAACTTGTGCAGCTACTCTAAGTTGAAGTTCTTACTGCTCTAAGCAGGGATGAATTACTGCTGTATATCTAGTAAAGTGGTAGAGAATCTCAAGGTTACATCTCTCACCCAGTACTTTACTAGGAGGACCAGGAGATAGGATCGAGGGTCCTGAGAAATTGCAGACTAAGCTTTCTCCAGGAGTTGGTTGGGAGGAACAACCTCCTTAAGTTGTTGTCACCTCATCCTTTTGACAGGTTCTACTTGTTCAGGTTAAATTATAGTTTATCTACTATTTCAGAAAAAGATTAAGAGTTTATTAAGATATGCATATTGTTATTTTATTAGGGTTAATGAAGAAGAAAAAGCTTTTATTTTATTGATAAAATTAGTAATTAGCAGCTTATGATTAAACAATAGAGATTTTGCTAAGTGAAAGATGAATAGAAAATTTACCAAATTGTATTTTTCCACGCCTTTTACAAGGCAGTATTCTAGTACAACAGGTTTGCTTAGTTTAGATAAGTAGATTTGTTTATTAACTCTGAATGTAAATGCAAATAATTACTTCTATAGTTTTATGTAATCTATTTATAGAAATCTAGTTGTACTTGCTGTGTCTATTGAAAGTAACTGAATTATCTAATTATAGGAAAGAGTAGATTATATAATAATCACTAGTAATTATAATATTCATAGAATTAACACTAGTATTAACACTTATTATAAATACAACAAATAAATTTTAATAAATAAATATAGGAACACTAAAAGTTTTACTTAGGGTTTAACCTAGCTATTACTTCATAGGACTTTGTAATTATTTATTCAGGCTTACAATTACACTTTGTTTTTCTGTAAGCATAGGTGTTTTTACTGCAACCCTTAAGAACCATCTAGGGTTTACAAGAGATATGATTCATCTTTGAAATAGACTTTTACATTTTTTTTATAATACAAAAACCTAACAGAGTTTTTCTAAACTTAATAACAGTAGTAAATAATTATTACTAAAAACAAAATAAATACAGAGCTAAATTTATTTTTGAAAAACCATTTAATTACAAAACTGTAGGTTATCCGATGATAATAACCTTTTTAAGAGAAACATAATATTTTATTTACCCAATAACACTGTGCAAATCAAATAGTAAAAATAAATATAAACCATTTATACCTAAATGTAAATTAAAATTAAAATAATACTGTAAACAAACTAAACAAAGACGAAATGAAATAAGCATAATGGCCTATGGCCTTTTATAACATCTGTTGAAGCTTAAGCCTGATCAAAATGAATTATTCAAGTCTAAACAGAAGTCGTAAACCAAAATTATCACAATCAAAATTCATAGTAAGTAAAAACCCTTCGTCTGTTTACAAGAATTGCTAAATGGACAGTCTTTTCTTTTCCTACAAAAATCACTTAAAACTTCAAGTAACCATCCAGTGGTTGAACAGTAATGTCATGGGTTAAAGTCGAGTCTGTAAATCAAATTTTTTTTACATCTTCCCAAGCTGTAACGGCTCAACTAAAAACCCTTAAGTCACGGCTGCAACAGCCTTAAACATTTCCACTTAACAACCTCTAGGGTTTTAAAAGTAGTATAAAATAAACAAGGAGCAATAACATAACAGTAAACCATGGCCTAGCCCACAACCAGCAAAGCGAACCTTCCATTTTACCGACCACCACAACATAAAGTGCAGGAAAAACCCTTAGTTATCACCAGGGCTTACCAAGGTTTGTGTGGCCGAAGTTTGAAGAGATGTGCTAGCATCCAACATCCAAAGCCGAGAGAGAAACCTTCACAGTATAATAATAACAATTATAATCTTAAAAATATAATGGAAAATACTGATTCTTCCAAAAATGCAAACAATGTCGGGCAGTTACTTGGTAAAGAAGTCGTTTGGGAGAAGGCGTGGAAGTAAAGCCACTGGAGCCAACTCAATGGCACCTCAAAGAGTAATGCTGAAAACTATGAAAATGCCGAGTGCATCATAAAACCATGAATCACGCTCTGAAGGAAATAAACACCACAAAGGAAGCAAAACAACCAGAGGCAAAAGCACCTTGTCACCGTGCACTTAAACCACACCTCAGTTTTTCAATTCGGTGGAAAAAACCAGCCTCAATACTCAAGTACATCCACAACAGTCAACAAGTTTCAAAAACCACCGTATGTTCTCACTGACACAAGCTCGCAGTGATTTTTGGAGGACAGTTTTACAACTCGGAGGTCAACACAAAGCCATGGCGGCCACAAGATTGCAGCACGACCGCACCACAATTGAAGAAACCCTCTCGATGCGAAATGAAGGGTTAGGACAATCCATTAAGTCAACCTTAAACTAATGGATAAAACACTTCCACGTGTCCACCGTAATTTTTCACCTTCGTGGGTTGCAAATCAATAGTCGATTATGCAGTTACCAATATCCATTAAATCATTGCAAATCAAAATTATAAATCATTTCAATAATGTAAATTTGATTGCCAATAATGTAATATATCATTTGGTCATATCGATACCTAGTATATAAACTATAGGATAAAGAAATGGATTTTTCTTTTTATGGTTAATTTTTATTGGACAAGATAGGGTAGTATTTGCTAACTATATTTTATAAAATATAAGTAAATGACATACCTTTAATAGTAAACTATATTGAGAAGGGAAATATAATCATCTCTTGAAGTAGTCATTTAAATTTTGTAGTTGGAGGGTAATTGTTTGACTATGGCCAAAACAATTATAAGACCTTTTATATTATATAAACCGACCACCATATATCAAGAGAAGTACAAAAGAAATTTATGTAAAAGTGTAGTTTATAGCTAAAGGATACACCAGGAAACAAGGTATAAGATACAGATAAAAAGACTTCAAAGTAAAGTTTGTAAAAGTTTGAAGAAGAACTCTTTCAACTATGAAGGGAACCTTCGACCAACTCTTTTAATTCATTGTGTAGTTGGGGAAACAAATAAGTACATTCCATATACTTTTATATAAAAGTCTCAATTGTAATTTTAACGTCCAAATATTGAGAGAAGCAATTTAAGATTCAAAGTAGTTTTTGTGTTTATCTATTAAGAAAACATTTAATTATAGAACCCTAGGGTAAGGGTAAGTTTGGTAATATTTCCACTGGGTATGATGACTTAAGAGCTCTTAGAAAACAAAACTCTATGGACAAGACAGACTAAGTTTATAGTTCAACAATGTAGAGTATTTCTTTCATGTTTACAAAAGGATTCAAATGAATTTGATCAAAAACCAAACTCCAAATGTTTTTGACTGATCTAAGCATAAGTCTGCGAACCATATCTCTTCCTATTTAAACTTTAGATCACAAATACTTATAAGCTAAAGTATGAGTATTCTTTAGAAATAATCTTAATCATCCGGTTTGATTTGATTCCATTTTGATAGTGTTTCGGTCATGCATTTTAACCCATGCATATGTAGTTCTGTTTTAACATCTTTAGGGAGTTTTGAAGACTTTAATTAGGTCAACGTTGCCTCTTACGGAGACAAGCTGCAAATAAACATTCTAATACTAGCATCATAATTATGCTAGTGAAGTATCTTTCTTGACCTTGATTATTTTTTCACTGGAACAAAACGCTTACCTGTTAGAACTTGTAAAAGAGCCATCAGTTCCACTGTGTTAGGTATAAGCTAAGTAAGCCCCGATCACACCTAAGAATTCTCCCTACTTGACAAAAGAAAACAATAACATACTTAGCATTAGTAAGAGTCAGATTTCTTTTCTACTGTTTGGAAATTGCAACTACTAAGTTAAAACAGTACTAACAAAGTATTTAAGATAAGTCTTTAAGTTATGCAGATCCATATAAAGAAGTAATCTTTGTTTTCTTTCAAACTGTTTAAATATCCGCTAACAGTTAATTTTTCATTAGCATTGACAATTGACATTTTATGTCACA
Organism: Pseudotsuga menziesii; assembly: GCA_001517045.1. Taxonomy (NCBI): domain Eukaryota; kingdom Viridiplantae; phylum Streptophyta; class Pinopsida; order Pinales; family Pinaceae; genus Pseudotsuga; species Pseudotsuga menziesii. The sequence goes on from LPNX010687957.1 coordinate 384,211, forward strand.
TGAAAAAAATTTAAATTCTTACAAATTTTTGAGTTATTACAATGTGTATACCATATCTAACCCCTTTCGTTCTATTGTATTGTAGTTACATTATGTTGTAGATAGTTTCCTGCTAGCAAATTGAAATATAGGATCAATAAACCCTTCACCTGGCTGAGCAACAACTATGCCCAAAGCAATGGATGACACATCGGCATGCACATAAATTATTTTCTCCAATCGAGGAACACTATAATAGGCACTGATACCATCTTTTCTTTCAGCATGTCAAGGCTCTGCTAACACTCTTCATTCCAATGAAACTTAATATATTTCTTGAATAATTTTTCCATAGGACCTGTAATCTATGCATAACCTTTTACAAGTTCCTGTAATATCCCGTATGTCCCAAAATTGTTCTCCATTGTCACACCGAAGTTGGTGGTGCCAATATACTATGATGTCAATCTTCGAGGGATCCACCAAGGGTCCTTGTTTACAAACCACACGACCCAACAATATATTTAATGGAGCGAAAAAATACATTTCTTCAAATTTAGTGATATATAATAATCTCTATAGCGATCTAACATCAATCTTAATCTCTCAATATGGTTCTTAAGTAGTCCATAGACTGTCTAGTTGTCTAAGTATACTTATAAAACTTGATGGATGAACTCCTTAAATTCCGTGACAACCACTCTAGAAAATATAGTAGGGGAATTCTTTAATCCGAATGGTATAAAAATGTAGTGGTAACAACCCCACTCCATCGCAAATGTAGTCTTATGTAGATCCTCCTTAGCAATCTTGATTTGATGGTATTCAGAAAAACCACCAGTAAATGAATAAGCTTCATGGACACCCACATTTTATAACACTTCATATGTAAACATTGTAGGAAATAGGTCATGGAGACATGCATCATTCAATTTCCTCAAATCAACACAAACTCAAAATTTGCCAGTCTTTTTATCTTGTACCACCATTGGGATAGTTCGCTCAGCCTCTTTGACAGGCTCAATAATTCCCGCATCCAACATTCTATCGATTTCTACCTTGAATTTTCTTTATATCTCATTTTTAATCTTTAAGGCCTCTTCTTAACAGGTTTTGCATCAGGTTCCAGTGGAATCTTCATCTCGCATAGATCACCAACATTACCTTTCATTTCTGAAAACTTATTTGGCAACAAATCTTGATATTCATGCAGTAAATCAGTAATTTTACCCACATCCTAATAATCCCAGTAATACCTAATATTATCAAATTTAAGATTATAAATAGAACCAATGTTTACCTTCTTTGTCTTCAACGATTGGATAAATTTGTTAGATGTAATATCACGTCCTTGCAGATCTTAGATTCCCTCAATTTCTGGAATGTGTAAATCTCTCGGATTATCGTAATCTGGATCCCTAGTAATATTATAGCATTCTGACACTGTTCAAATGTCGCACTCCACTATGTCATATTAGACAAGGATACTAGCATTTTCAAGAAAATTTTCTCTAATAACTTGAAGGGTTGCATCTACTGTTCGAATCTAATATTCATAATAGAATGTTTCTCTAAAACTCATAGCTAGATTATTCCAGTCTGTGATACCTTGTCGAATCTCCAACTACGTATACCAATTCTGGGTATAGTGTCCAATGTATGGATAAACATATGTACCAACTCTTGCTTATGTATATTCCCCCATGTAATAGCACATGCCATTAAATGGTCGGCATGATTAGTTAAACCATTGTATTTTTCTCCAACATATGGATCCCCTTCACCAAATCGTATTTATAGAATCCTTTTGCACTGCGACCACCCACCTATAGTTTGTTTATGGACATCCCACCACCTGGATGGATTATATTTTAAGGCTATCTAATGCTAATAATAGTTGTTGTTTAAAAAATTTAACTTTAAAATAAATAATAAAAGCATATAAATTGGGCAACCCGTCATAAGTAGGAATATCACATACATCTTTCCCAACCCAACATAGTGACTTTGTAACTCGAGCGCACCTCCTCATAGATACCTAATGTAACCTACTATACCAATTTTCCAAATCTTCAATAGAGTCTAATGAGCATGACCTAATGATTCACCAAATCATATACTCTTGAATTGTAGGGTTAACATAATCATATACTCTTGAATTAATTTTATTGATATTCTCTAGATCACACGCATCATATTATTCCCTAACAAATATTACATACCTCGGTCCCTCCAAAGAATCCAAAGGTGTGAAAAATCTAATATCTTCATTTTCGAATGTCAACACTCTTTTCTTGAAATTTATCATAGTCTAGTTCTCAATTGACCAACCAATACCAAGCAATGTAGGATATGGATTGGTATCATCAACGATATCTATAAATTCAAAGCCTGCAAAAGTTTGTAATCCTTCCACTTTGACAGGAACACCTAGCATTCTTCCAAATGGAATTATTTTTTGCTGGTTGGCCAATCTTAGTTGAATAGGTGATCACAATAGTTTAATATTTTATATATTCTCCAAAGTTTGATTTGTAATTATATTCACATCAGACCCCAAGTCGAGAATGAAAAATCCATTTCATAGTCTCCAATATGAACATTAAGTCACATCTCTGTTCTATTCTCATTTTCTTCTGCACATGGTTTACAATATTTTCTTGAATAGGTTCTCTTTTTGGTTCATCAAGTAGACCTTTCAATTCCCTTAATGCATCCTCATCTTTAATTAAGGCCAAACAACCCTTCAATTTTTTTCAATGCAATTAAATTACCTAGAGATTTATTTAGAATTGAATGATCAAAGCGAGGTGGCATGTCGTAGATATGGACTTCATCATATACTAAGCTAGAACGGAGGTTGATGCTCCCTTTTGTTTTGGAAAAAACTCATTCTGATTTTCAAAGAAAAAATCCTTTTCTTTTTGGAAATCATATGGCAATGGTCGCTGCACAACTGTTCTAACTCTTGGGTCCCGCATGTTATTATAACTTCCTTTTTCATCCCATGTCGTTGCTTTGACTCATGTAAATACACAAAAAATAGGTTGCTTATGTCTTGGTTTAATTGAGATATTTTGAACATTCCAGTTCTGGTTTTGATTATCTTTCACTTTCCACTTTGCTATAAGTTGTGGTAAATCTTCAATGGTATCATATATCACTCTACAATATGTACATGTCGAACATGGATTTTGACTGTCTCTAGTAAAGTGTACTAGCTGTCAACAATTGTAACAAATTACCAAACCTATTCCTTGACCAAATCCTCCTAGTCCATGTCCACGGAATCCACCTTGCGGCTAGTTAAACTATGCTCCACTTCCTTCATCTTGCTCCTCCCCTTTCATCCGATATGCATTTGTTGTGCGTTCTGAGAGAAACTAATATGCACGATAATATTTTTCATCACGTGCCACTTATTTACAAAATTTATAGAATCAATTTTTGGGAGTACTTACAATTTTATGCAACAGGTAACATTATTTAGGTCGATGTCCTCTAGTATGACATATTCCACACCAGTATCTAACTCCATAGTTTAAAGGATTAGGGATCCCATAGCCATATATTCCCGAAACATTAGACATTGATCCTTATGGTGATCCTCCATGTTGCATCTGGTAAACCATAAATATTCTCTTATGTCTTTCCCACTTTTTAAATCTTGAATATGTAATGAAAATTTTTCCAACTATGACAAGATATAAACCATACCCACACAAGTTTATTAGGAAGGTGATGATTCAAGATTCATAACTATCTCCAATGCCTCAGTCCGTGACACAATCTTCTATTCCATCAACAACTCCAATAAGTGGTATAATGTAATACCCTGGTTTTGACCCCATGGTATTAAAATTGTACATGATGTAATTATTGTATTTGAATCACGGCGAGGAGCTCAAAGCCAAGGCCCTGCCATTGATTTGGTGTTTTATGTATCGACGATCAAGGTTGATGCTGATAGTTCTCGTGTTGGTCAGGCATGATATATTTTTGAGATATCATGTAAATATGCAATTTAATAAAATACCACAACTAGCTATGCACTGCAACATAAGAGATGTGGGCATGATTTCACAAGGAAAAGGGAGGGGAGTTAGTCAAACCCCTGAGCCATAGGGTGAGACTAGATGTCGGTGGGAAAACCCATAAATCCTCAGCTACTTTTTTTTCCTCTGCACTCAATCATTCAATTCTTCCAGAAGAGCTGTTGAGGAAGTTAATGCCTTGGACAGAGCAAGGCATGGAAGTCAGTTTTGTGATTGAGCTAGCATGTAGTCTGAGAAAACCTATAGCTCATAGTATAGGGAAGACACATTCTTTATTCTGCAACAAGTAACCATGGGGATGCATACCCATCCAGTCATTTCTAGAGTCACCCATAACATTTTGGTTATTCCTCATTCCACCTGGATTGATTATGCATTGTTCGCTTTCTTGAGTCATGAAAGGGGGTTGTTCAGTGTGTTTCATTATTGTTGTTTAGTGTGGTTCATTGTTGTTGCCCATGTGGTTCATTGTTTGCAGATGCAGTGCGAGTTAGCAGAGTATTGCTATACATTTCTGTAGTGTTTCTCAGTGTTATAGAGTGGAGCCCTATGTTGTCGTGTCTCCTTGTGGTTTGCTGTGATGTGTACCCTGGTTGGGTATGAATAGTATGCAATACTTCGGAGTGGAAGAGATGCCAAATGGGATTGATAAACCTAGTGAAGAGAGGAACCTCTCAAAAATATAAGAGTGGATGGTGAATCTTCTCTGCACATCTTGAAGAGCATTGGAAGGGAAGGTTATCCCGAGGGATAGTGTAGCAGAGAAGGGGATAGTTCATTGTGTTGGGTGTGTAGGTATTATGGATGTCAGGCCAAATAGATCTTGTGGAGGTGTCCCTCTATCTTGAATGAGCCACTAGCTTAGCCATTCTACCTTTCCACTGCTTTAACAGTATGATAAACCAAAAATTAGATTGGATTGGATGACAACCTAATAAACCCAATGGTATATTGGCTTGGATGGGCAGCTTGATAAACCCAATCGTATATTGTCTTGGATGACCAACCTGATAAATCCAATTGTAGTTGGCTTTCCTATTTCTTGTCGTGCATTTGTCCATGTGTGACCCTTGGCTGAACAACCTAATAAACCCAACAGTTAGATGGCTTGGATGAGAAGCCTAATAAACCCAACAGTGAGATGGCTTGGTTGAGTAGCCTCATAAACCCATATGTTAGTTAGCTTGGCTGGTCCTTAATGTGAATGTTGGCTTGACTTCTTGTAGTATGATAAATCAAAATACTGTTGGCTTGGCTGAGTATCTTGATAAACACAACAATATTTTGGCTTGTTTTCTTGCATCCCGATAAACCCAATTGTGTATTGGATTGGCTGGATAGTCTGATAAAACCAAATATAGGTTGGATTGACTGTGTTTGATATGGTATGGCTATGTGTGAGCCGGTTGTTCCCTATTTCTTTATGGAAATCATGCCCAACTCAGGGTTGGCAGTTGTGTTGAGATATTGATGAACACAACTGGCCTATGGTTAGGTGGAGCATTCGAGTGACATAACTAGTTGTGGGACAACTTCATCTTCAAGATAATTATTCTTTGTTATATTATTTCTGCAATGTATTTGCTTATGAATGAACTGATTATGTGGAATGATTATTAATGATTTAAGTAGAATTACTGTTGTTGAATGTCCCAACATTTTACATCTGCATGTGTTTTTGGTTCCAATACATTTTGATTAAGTTCATGGAAGCTAGAAGCTTGGTTACAGAGTCAGAATGCATCTGAGTTAAGCGTTTCCGCACCTTGAAATCCGCCCACGAAAGGTGGGAGGCAGAAAGAGAAGTTGAAACAAGGTAGAATGTTGGTTTTCCGCACCCCCAAATTCTTCTATGGAAGGTGGAAGGAGAAAGCATAAAAATACCCGAAAATTCTAAGGTAAAAGTTGGATTTCTGCACCCCGAGCCGCTGCGGAAGGTAGAAGTCAAAAGGTGGAGATAGATAGAGCATAAAAAGCTTAAGGTAAAAAGTTGGTTTTACGCACCCCCAAGTCGGCCCATGAAAAGCAGAAGGTTAGAAGTCAGAAAGTAGGAAACTGAAGGATAAATGTAAGCGATTGTTGAGTTTCTGATTCCCAAATTCCACAATGGAAGGTGGAAGGTTGAATGCGAAAGGTAGAATGTGGTCAAAGTATTCTGCAGTATTTCTAAGTTTCCAATTCCTGAAGTTCGCAGTGGAGGGAGAAAGGTGGAATGCGGAAGGTGAAGTGTGTTCAAAGGATTCTGTCATGTTTTCAAGTTTTCGATTCTCGAAGTTCGCAGTGGAGGGCGAAAGGTGGAATGCAGAAGACAAAATATGGCCAAATGATTCTGTCGTACTTTCAAGTTTCGAATCCCAAAGTTCGTACTGGAAGGCAAAAAGCGGAAAGTAGAAAGGCATGAAATCATAGTGGAGTTTTGCAGAGTTTCGACTGCCACAAGCCGCATTGTGGAAGGTGGATGGCCAGAGGTCGGAAGTTGGAAATTTCAGTTCAGTGTAGAAATGTCTTTCTTGGTTGTAGATTTGATCTGTAAGATATGGAACGATTGTTACAGTGGTTTCTAAGCCTAAGAGTGAATGTTAAAGGATGTACATAACCCATGACTGTGTTTTAAGAGAAAGAAATAATAAGTTTTAAATTATTATGCATATCAGTCAGGTGTATGGGCATCGAGTACATGGAAATTGTAGTATCAAGGCAATCAGTTGTAGTCATGTTCCTCTCCTCATATGCTCCTACAGAGGGGCATGTATGCTACAGTGTAGTATCATAGAGGAGGGTATGTGACACTGTGGTATCAGAGCTATTGGTTGCAACATTGGGCCTATATGGGCCAAGTGAATAGTTTCAGAGCTATTGGTTGCAACACCATTGTTACACAACAAAAAATGTGTTTAAATTCAGAAATTGTTACGCAACTAACAATATGTATATTAACGTATTTTTGCAGAGTCATAGTGCAGTTTGAAAATTTTGGTTCTATCCCGGCCATGAGAATCAACAACATGAATGATGCATAGGATACCTATGAGCTTGAGACAAATGCCATGGGGGAGAACATACAAATTGGAAATGTTGAGACAAAATCTAATGGAAGAAGATATCAAGAGATTCCCCCACATATTGTAGCCACCATGAGAAGCCTATGGGTGGAATTGCAAAGTTACATAAAAGATAATGAAAGAATGATTAAAACTCAGGAAGAGTAGAATCAGTTGAATGTAGCCATGCTACAAAGTTTAAAAAACATCCAAAGGTAGATGAACTCTAGGCATCGGGCAGTAAATCCAGAAGGAAGTAGGAGTAGTGCCAGAAGAAGAAAAAGGTCTTCTAGTGGATCATCTGACTCTGAAGGGTTCACTGGGGGTTCAAGCTCTTCATCTTGAAGGAATAAGAGGAAGAGGCATTACCAAAACAATTAACGTGATGAATTTAAGAACTCAAAGCCTCCTACATTTGATGGTGAGGTAAAGAGTGTCCAAGAAGTTGAAGCGTGGCTTCTTGGGATGAGAAAATATTTCCAAGTCCAAGGCTACTCGAGAAATATGAAGGGAAGGGTAGCCATCTTCAATTTGAATGGAAGAGAATCCATATGGTGGGAGCCCCACAGGAAAGTGAAGAAGATCAATGATAGAAATATCATGTGGAAGAAGTTCAAGAAGTATTTCAAGCATAAGTACCTCTCTGATAGGTACTACGATGACAATATTAAGGAGTTCCATGAGCTGAAATTGGGACATCTGACCATGGAAGAATATGCAAACAAATTCTTGGAGCTGCTGAGGTATGTCAGGTATATCAAAGATGATAAAGTGAAAATCCAACATTTCCTAAGTGGATTACCTTATCTATACAAAGACAGAATTGAGTTTGATGAACCTAGAACTCTAGAAGAGGCTATAAGGAAGGCCAAGTATTGCTACGATCAAAACAAAAGAAAACCTGATTCCCATAAGGCATGGAAGGATAAGAAGAATGAGAAGTTTGACCAAAGGAAGAAAGGTTTCAAACCTTCTCACTTCCGAAATCAGCAAAAGCAAACATCAAAAGTTGTGACTAATCCAACCAGAGTGATGGAAGATAGGCCAAGAGATCCAAAAGAGATAAGAGAACCACTCCAATGTTGGAGATGCAGAGAAAACCATATGCGCAGGAACTTCCAACTTGAGAATGGGTAGGTAAGGAAAGTTCACAACCGTCCAAGGAGTGGAAACGACAGGTCAAGTAGCAAGAGCCATCCCTAGAACTTACGCAGCACTAGAGGACCGTCAAGTAGATCACCAGTCAACGGTGGTTAAAGTTGAAGGTAAGATTGCTGAGAAATTTGTTTATGTTTTGATTGACCTTGGATCTACTCACAGTTATATCACTACTCGAATTGTTGAGATTTGTTCTTTTAAGAAATTAAAGCATAGAAAATCATGGTTAGTTCAGCTAGCCACTGGAACCAAGAGAAAAGTTAGTGAAGTGGTAGAGAAATTCCCATTAGTCATAGATGGGTTAGTCACTTATGCAGACTTGAATTTTCTACCACTTGGTTCCTATGATATTCTCATTGGAATGGATTGGTTAGAAGTGCACAACGTTAAGCTTGACTGTTACAATAAGATTTTTGAATGCATGGATGTAGAAGGAGACCCAAGGGTTGTAAGAGGCATTCCAAAGGTGATTTCTTTTAGGCAGATTTCAACAATGCAACTGTAGAAGTTTTGTAGGAAAGGTTGTAGATTGTATGCAGCCCATGTTTTGGAGGAAATGGAGAATGGAAATCCTAGGTTGGAGGACTTTCATGTATTGCAATAATTCAAGGATGTTTTTCCTGATGAAATTCTAGGGATTTCTCCAAAGAGAGACATTGATTTTACAATTGACCTTGTGCATGGAGCAGCACCAGTGTCCAAGACACCCTACTGGATGAGCACACTAGAATTGCTAGAGCTGAAAATGCAGCTGCAAGAGTTGTTGGAAACTAAGGATATCAGGCTGAGTGTGTCCCCTTGGGGAGCACTAGTTATTTTTGTGAAAAAGAATGATGGGAAAATCAGGTTATGTATTGATTACAAACAATTGAATAAAGTTACTATGAAGAATAAATACTCTTTTCCTCGAATTGATGACCTTTTTGATAAAATGAGAGGAGCAAAGGTATTTTCAAATATTGACTTGAGGTCTGGTTACCATCAGGTAAGAATCAAAGATGAAGATATTCATAAGACAACCTTTAGAACTAGGTATGGACTCTATGAGTTTGTAGTGGTACCATTTGGTCTCACAAATGCACCAGCTACATTTATGTATCTCATGAATAGTGTTTTTAGCAAGTATCTGGACAAGTTTGTTCTTGTTTTCCTTGATGACATTCTTATTTATTCTAAGAATGAAGAAGAGCATATAGAACATTTGAGGCTTACATTGCAATTGCTAAGGGAGCATAAGTTGTATGCAAAGTTGAGCAAATGTGATTTTTATAAAGATAAAATTCATTATTTGGGTCACATTATCTTAGATGAAGGAATATATCTCGACCCTGAGAAGATTGAGGCTATCTTGAATTGGCTAACCCCAAGAAATGTGACATATGTGCGATCTTTTATGGGACTTGTAGGATGCTATAGGAGGTTCATTGAATGATTCTCCAAGGTTGCACATTCAATCACATCTTTGAAAATGAAGGGGATAAAGTTTGAATGGACACCAAGATGTGAAGAAAGCTTCTAGCAGTTGAAGAATCTTCTTACAAGTGCACCAATTCTGAAAATTGTAGCTTGGAAAATACTTTGTGGTGCGTATTGATGCATGCAATCAAGGACTTGGAGGAGTTCTTATGGAAGACAACCATGTGGTATGCTATGAGTCCAGAAAGTTGAAGGAGCACGAGAAGAACTATGCTACTCATGATCTAGAAATTGCAGCCATAGTACATGCTCTCAAGATGTGGAGACATTACTTAATGGGAATAAAATTTGAGCTAACGACATACCATTGTGGTCTGAAATACTTGTTTGATCAGCCAATGTTAAATGCAAGGAAAGCTAGATGAATGGATTTTTTTGTCTGAGCTTGATTTTGAAATCAAACACATAAAAAGAAAAGAAAATAAGGTGGATGATGCACTTAGTAGGAAGGTGCATGAAATGCAAGTGGCAGCTCTTAGTACTTTCCAACCAGATTTGAGGCAACAGATTATTAATCATACTGCTGAGGATGAAATGTATGTGCAGATAAAGGACAAGTTGCAACAGCAAAGGCTTGAACAGAAGTATGAGGGATATAAATTAGAGGAAGATGAAATTCTTACTTATAAGAACATAATTTATATTCCAAATTTAGCAAACTTGAGGAGAATTGTCATGGATGAAATCCATTAAACCCCATATTCTGGTCACCCAGGATATCAGAGAAAAATTGCTACAGCCAGAAAGCAGTATTTTTGTCCAGGAATGAAAAAGGACATTGTCGAGAATATTTCTAAGTCCATGAAATGTCAGCAGGTGAAGGTTGAGCATCAACACCCAACAAGTTTATTGCATCCTTTTTCAGTCCTCGAATGGAAATGGGAAGTTATTTCCATGGATTTTATTACAGGATTTCCAATGACTGTGAGACAACATGATTCTATCATGGTTGTGATGGACAAGTTGACAAGGGAATCACATTTTATACCGGTCAAGTCCACGTATAAGGCTGATGCCATTGCAAAAATATTCATGAAGGATATTTTCATATTGCATGGCTTTCCTAAGGCAATAATTTTTGACAGGGATACCAATTTTACTTCCAATTTTTGGAAGGGTCTATTTGCAGACTTGGGTACAAATTTGAACTTTAGCACTTCCTACCATCCTCAAAATAATGGACAGAGAGAGATTGAATCAGGTGGTTGAAGACATGATTCACATGTATGTGATGGACAAACCATGCAAGTGGGAGGATTATTTACACTTGGTAGAGTTTGCCTATAATAATGGACAACAAGCATCATTGGGAATGAGTCCATATGAAGCTTTGTATGGAAGAAGTTGGAGGACACCAGTAACTTGGGATAATCCAGTGAATATAATTGTGCTTGGTCCATAATTGCTCAAGGAAATGGAACAAGAGGTTGCAAATATCAGGAAGAACCTGAAAGCAACCCAATAGAGACAGAAAATCTATGTAGACAAGCATAGAGTACATAGAGAGTTCAGTGTTGGAGATGATGTTTACCTTAGAGTGAGGCCAAGGAAAAGTTCCTTGAAGATTGGAAGTTGTGCCAAGTTGTCACCTAGATATTGTGGGCCTTTTGAAGTGCTTGAAAGAATAGGCCCAGTTGCATATAGACTTGCATTTCCTGCTAGCACTAGAGCTCATAATGTTTTTCATGTTTCTTTGCTTAAGAAATATGTACATGACCCTAACGATGTGATAAAATGGGATGTGATCTAGGTGGAACTCGAGGGAGAGTTCCAAACCGAGCCATTGCACATCCTCAGCAAGAAGGTCACAATGCTCTGGAATCAAGCCGTTGGATAGGTAAGGGTGCAGTGGAGGCACTATGGTCTTGATGAGTCTACGTGGGAGATGGAGGATGCCATGATATTGGCACATCCATTTTTTGTTCAATTTTGTAAAGCACCGAGGACAGTGCTAATAAAGGGGGAGTGGAATGTAATACCCCGGTTTTGACCCCATGGTATTAAAATTATACATGATGTAATTATTGTATTTAAATCATGGTGAGGAGCTCAAGGCTAAGGCCCTGCCATTGATTTGGTGTTTTATGTATCGGTGATCAAGGTTGATGCTGATGGTTCTCGTGCTGGCCAAGCACGGTATATTTTTGAGATATCATGTAAATATGCAATTTAATAAAATACCACAACTATCTATGCACTATAACGTAAGAGATGTGGGCATGATTTCACAAGGAATATGGAGGGGAGTTAGTCAAACCCCTGAGCCATAGGGTCAGACCAGATGCCGATGGGAAAACCCATAAACCCTCAGTTACCTTTTTGTCCTCTGCAATCAATAATTTAATTCTTCTAGAAGAGTGGTTGAGGCAGTTAATGCCTTGGGCAGAGTAAGGAATAGAAGTCAGTTTCGTGACTGAGACAACCTGTAGTCTGAGAAAACCTGCAACTCGTAGTCTAGGGAAGTCGCATTCTTTCTTCTAAAGGAACTAATCATGGGGATGTGTGCCCATCCTGTCATTTTTGGAGTCACCCATAATGTTTTGGTCATTCCTCATTCCACCCGAATCGATTATGCATTGTTCACTATCCTGAGTTGCGAAAGGGGGTTGTTCAGTGTGGTTCTTTGTTATTGGCCATGTGGTTCATTGTTTGTAGACGCAGCGTGAGATAGGAGAGTATTGCTACATGTTTCTGTAGTGTTTCTCTGTGTTATAGAGTGGAGCCCTGTGTTGTTGTGTCTCCTTGTGGTTTGCTATGATGTGTACCCTGGCTAGGTCTGAATAGTGTGTAAGAATTAGGAGTGGAAGAGACATCGAATAGACTTGATAAACCTAGTGAAGAGAGGAACCTCACAAAAAGATAAGAGTGGCTGGTGAATCTTCTATGCACATCCTGAAGAGCATTGGAAGGGAACTTATAGATTGAGGGACTGTGTAGTAGAGAAGGGGTTACTTCCTTGTGTTGGGTGTGTAGGTATTATGGATGTCAGGCCAGATAGATCTTTTGGAGGTGTCCCTAGCTCTTGAATGAGCCACTAAATTATCCATTCTACCTTTCCACTGCCTTAGCAGCTTGATAAACCCAAATGTATATTGGCTTAGTTGACAGCCTGATAAACCCAATGGTATATTGGCTTGGCTAGGAAGCCTGATAAACCCAATGGTATATTGTCTTGGTTGAATAGCCTGATAAACCAAACTATAGTTGTCTTGGTTGTGTCTTGTTGTGCATTTGGCCATGTGTGACCCTTGGATGGACAACATGATAAACACAACAATTACATGGCTTGGCTGAGAATCCTGATAAAACCAACAGTGAGATGGCTTAGTTGAGTAGCCCGATAAACCCATATGTTAGTTGGATTGGATGGTCCTTAATGTGAATGTTGGCCTGACTCCTTGCAGTTTGATAAACCCAACTATTGTTGGCTTGGCTGAGTATCCTGATAAACCCAACAGTTTTTTGGCTTGTTTTCCTGTAGCCTGATAAACCCAATTGTGTATTGGCTTTGCCGGACAGTCTGATAAACCCAACTATAGATTGGATTGACTGTGTTTGATATGGTCTGGCTATGTGTGAGCCTGTTGTTCCCTAGTTCCTTATGGAAATCATGCCCAACTCGGGGGTGGAAGTTTTTTTGAGATATTGATGAACACAACTGGCCTATGGTTGGGTGGAACGTTGCAACGACATAGCTAGTTGTAAGACAACTTCATATTCAAGATACGTATTATTTATTGTATTATTTATGCAATGTATTTTCTTATGAATGAATTGATTATGTGGAATTTATTAATGATTAAAGTAGAATTTACTATTATTGAATGTCCCTTCATTTTACATCTGCATTTATTTTTGGTTCCAATCCATTTTGCTTAAGTTCATGGAGGCTAGAAGCCTGGTTACAGAGTCAGAATGCATATGACTTAAGCGTTTTCTCACCCTGGAATCCTCCTGCAGAAGGTGGAACGTGGGAGGCAGAAAGAGAAGTTGAAACAAGGTTGAATGTTGGTTTTCCACACCCCCGATTCTGCCTACAGAAAGCAAAAGCAGAAAAAGAGCTGGAAATTCTATGGTAAAAGTTGGATTTCTGCACCCTGAGCCACTGTAGAAGGAGGAATTTAGAAGGAGGAGATCAGTAGAACAGAGAAAGGTTAAGGAAAAAATTGGTTTTTCGCACCCCGAAGTTGGCTTGTGGAAAGCGAGAAACCAAAGGATAAAGGTAAGCGATTGTTGAGTTTTCATTTCCTGAAGTCCGCAGTGGAAGGAGGAAGGCATAATGAAGAAGGACGAATGTGTTCAAAGGATTTTGTTGTATTTCTAAGTTTTCGATTCCCAAAGTTTGCAGCGAAGGGTGGAAGACAGAACGCGGAAGGAAAAATGTGGTCAAAGGATTCCATCATATTTTCAAGTTTTGCGATTCTCGAAGTTCATAGCGGAGGGTGAAAGGCAGAATATGGTCAAATGATTCTATGGTACTTTCAAGTTTCAATTCCCAAATTCCATAGGGGAAGGAGGAAACCAGAAAGGCATGAAATCATAGTGGCATTTTGCAGAGTTCCGACTGCTGCAAGCCACATTATGAAGGAAGAAGGCCATAATTCGAAAGTCAAAAAAGTCAGTTTTAGTGTGGAAACGACTTTCTTGATTACAGAGTGGATCTGTAAGATGCAGAACGACTGTTACAATGGTTTCTAATCCTAAGAGTGAATGTTAAAGGACGTACATGACCCATGACTGTGTTTTAAGAGAAAAAAATAATAAGTTTTAAATTATTATGCATATCAGTCCGGTGTATGGGCACCGGGTGCATGGACATTGTAGTATCAGAGCGAGCAGTTGTAGTCGCATTCCTCTCCTCATATGCTCCTACAGAGGGGCAGGTATGCTACAATGTAGTATCAGAGGGGAGGGTTCATGACATATAAAATTAGCTATGAGCCACTCCTTATGTTGAACATCAAACATTTGAAAAATCACATGAGCCATCAATGTTTTAAACCCCTGGTCGAAGTCCCATACTGATTCAAAAGCTAACTACTTTATTTCCTTCAACTTAGTAATGCATTGCGAGTCAAACTTCAGCTTTCTGAATTCATCTTTTAGACCAACTTTAATTTTTGTAATCTCTTTTGTGGTGATCCAACCAATACATTGGTAAATTTCATAAACCAATCCAAAGCATGACCTCAAAAAGTTGTAATTAGTTGTTCTCTTTTCACATTTTCATCTTGTACCTTCTTAATAGTCCACAAGGCTTCACATAAAAGCCGATGATATTTTGGATATTCTGACCCATTCCCATGAAAAATTGGTAACTCATCCCTATCCATTCTTCTCCTAGGAGGTACTGATTGATTTGATACTAAAAGAATAACACTTGGAATTTTATTACTAGTCGAAGCACTATTTTGTATACTACCACTATTGTTACTTCCTTGTATCAACTATGGCGAACTATTGTTTCTTACCTCAATTTCTAGAGATGCATGCAAGGTCATGTGTATGTCATAGCCTTTGGTCTAAGGTAGTTCAATAAGTTCCTCTTCTAGTATGAGATGGTATTCTTCCTATTTGTTTCCTTTATTTCATAAGATTATTCTTCAAGCTATGGTACTAGTTCTTAGTCCTGTCCTTCAATCACACTGCAAGCCTCTCTCCTTGTCGCAATCCTCCTCCTCTTGTTTGACTGAAATATTCTCCCATTTTGCAAAAAACTACACTCTTTGTCCATATCACTTTGTTCTCCTATTATAATATCAACTCATTCCATACAATCTCCTAGACCATCCTCAAGTTGACACCCATATCCACCATGCACAACTAATTTACTCCTCAGGGTTCATCCTCAAAATCCCTTTTTCACAAATCAACATTTTAATCCACAAATTTAGAGACTTCAAATACTTACCTTGTGGTACTTTGAAAAAACCCCTTTCTGTTGTGCTATATGACTTAGTATTGTCTACGACAAACTCAGTAATGTATCCCTCTAATATACTATCCAATTGGTATCAACAACATGAAATATCGTATTGTTAATACTTTTAAGGGTTTTGATCAACTTAGGTGTCCAAACTCTAGGATCCCCCTTGGAAACACCCTGGAAGGTTAACCTCGACAATCATTCATTCAATATAGTAGGGAAATCAACAAAAGAAAATTTCATGAATATCCGAATAACATTACTTACTTAGCCACTCTTTCCAGTTAAGTCATGGATCTCTATTTTTTTCTTTAGAAAATTCTCTGAACTTCCAGTTGATCCAATCGTTGATCTCATGCTTAGACGGATGCTAGATCCCCCTTCGACACATATCTTGGTCCAAAAAATGGAACCATTTGTTGGCACAATTATACTTCGACCCAAGTTCACCTAAACATGCACCAACAAACCCCAAGACACTTACCCTTTCAACATTACATGCGAAACATATGAAGTCTCACCTAATGTACCTATGGGAATTGTAGGAACCAGGTTTCTGCAGCAACAAATCAGAGTGATACAAAATCCATAACATTCATTGTAACATATATTTAAGAAATCTCTTATATTCCATATAACACAAGGAGACAACTATGACATACATTCATTAAAATTCATAGTATTCATAACCATTCACATTAGATCAAAATTTGATAACATTCAACCCACAATACATAATAAAATAATAGATCATAACACATAGAATCATCAAACACACACATGAAACACCATGATTTTAAGTGGAAACCCAATATGGGAGAAAACCACAGAATTACTTTTTTTATTCGTGAGTTGTAGTAAATAAGCACTTCATGTTTACGCACATAGTTTGCAAACTTTCTCTCTTCTTCTATTTTACATCAGATCTACGCACTAAGCCTATAGATCACTACTTCCTCATGTGACTCGCTTAAACAATAAATTATGGTTTTATATCCAACAAAATACTTTCTTCAATATTAAGAAAAAAAACTAAGTATTCTATCCAAAATCTAACCAACCACAAGCTTCCTGACTCATTACATATTTATAGGACTTAATCACAACCACCCACTCCCACTACTTAGACTCATAATTACAAGTGGACAAAAACTATAACTGCATTAATTACCTCCATATTTGACATCGTAAAAATGTATCATTTCCTTATTTATCGACCACTATGTTGAAGTTGATCCCGCTTCCTCGGATCAATTCGATCTTGGCATTGTTCACACCAAAAATGATTCCAAAATTGTTGCCAAAAATTTCCATGGCCAACAGGACCCTTTGTAGGAACTCTATAAAAGAATCACAACAACTATCATGCATTGCATTCGTACATAGAACATATATTCATTTCTGATTAAAACTTAAAATAATAACACTATATCTCTTAATCCAATATATTATTGTCCCTAACCCCCTATCCCTATAACCATTATAATTATCAATCCTTATAAACCATATCATCTCTAAAAATTAATTCTCAGAAACCCAACTCCTATAGTTATGACATTTAATGCTTAACCCCTATCCCTTGTAATTTATAGCCCCTAACCCTTCTCATCTAACCCATATTAAATCTTAACACTATTTCCCTTGTACCCAAGAACAAATGAAATCCACACTTTAACCATAAATTGAAAAGTCTATAATACATAATTTATAAACTTAATAATTTGTACAACCACCATGAGAAATAGTAAATAACCCTTAAGGAATATAATAATTAACATCAATCCCATGACCCTCATAAAAACTAATTATACCTAACTATCCCTTAACGAATAACCCTTCTAATACCTAAACTCAATACCATGTATATTGTATCTCATAGTTCCTAATGCCTCTAAACATTAGCTTATTTAACTTGTATAACTCCCAACTAATGATCCTTACTATATGGACCTTATGAATAATAAAACACAATCCATTATAACCCCTAACCCATTTAATTAACCCTTAACTTTAAACATTATGATAATCCCCAACCCATATAACCCCAGACTCTAAGATGCATAATTCATATAATTGGCATGTTCAATATAAACCTTATAACTAATACCACCTAACTCATATAAGCTTTAACAATCCAACCACTAAATTTAATTATTCCCAAGTCTTAATAACTAAGCATTTAAACACTAATTATTGTAACCCATAACATGTTTAACTTGTAACCACTATAATACTTACAACCCTAACACCTCTCTCTCTTAAAAACCTAAATTTTATAAATGATAACATGTGAGCTTTGTAAATTCTAATATTCCAACCTCTACCCACTAAAATTATACACTACTATGAACCCTATCCTTATGACCCCTAATCCCTAACTTATAATACCATGTACAACCCCTAACCCACATAATTCCTATAATATTGTAACCATATAACCATTAACCTCTATTATTCCTATCTCTTATTTCTCATAACTCCTTAGCGGTATAACCATCTTATTACTAGAACACCTAACGTTTATTGTCTATAATCACTAAACATTTAGTTCTAGTAACTTGTCACCATGAATATTTCAATATTATAACCATTTTAACCTATGTAGACATTATTACCATTAACTCATAACCCTATAAACTATAAGCCATATAGCTCTTAATAGTTATAACCTTCAAACCTTATACAAATTAGCTGATAACCCTATAAAATGTAACCCATATATCTCTAAAACTTACATTTGTAAACTTAAATACCTATCCTTCAACCACTTTAATCCATAATAATATATCCCTCACCTATCTTTCAACCACTTTAATCCATAACCATATATCCCTCTTATAAATACTCACCAATATAACACATATCCATTATAACCATCAAACTTTATAACCCTTATAAATCTTAACCCTTATAACCCCTAACAAATACTCCCTACTCCCTAAACAAAAATCCTCTGTAAACCATTACCCTTATAATTTTGAATACTTAACATCGAACTTATTTGACCTTGAATTCCTTTAACCACTAACCCCCAACCCCTAAAACCTAAATGATACATAACCCATACAAATCCTAAATCATATGCCACTTAACTCATATAACTCTCCTAACGCCTATATCCTATAACCAATAATTTATATATAAATTTTAGAATCCATATACCCTAACTTTAATAACCCATAAAAATATTTACTAATATATCCCTTAACCGATATAACCCTCATAATCCTTAACACATATAACAATTAATCCAAATAACTCATATATACCCTAACTACTATAATCTCTATCTCCTAGATATTATAGTCTATATCCCCTAACATTAATTAATTATCATCGCTAACCATTCTAATCATTCTATCCCATAACCATGAACAATCATCTATCACATTAAACTTATAAACCTTAGGTCATTATCAACCCTAAAATCATCTGCAAACCCCAAAATTTTCTACAAACCATTACATTTATAATATGGAATGCTTAAAACATATAACATATATTAACCCTAGCCCTAAAATATTATATTCATAATTCATATAACCTTCAATACTTAAAACCCTAAGTTGGCACACTATAAGTATCACTATAGTCCTTATAGTCCTTATAATAAGGAATACTGTCTAACTATTATTTGCTATAAACTATATCCCCCATTACTAATAACCCTTATTAATACTAATCCATAAAATACCTCAAAATATGTAAAATATACAATCTATGTAACCTATCATCCATATAACATCAAACCAATAGTGACCCCTATAACCTCTATCCACTATCCCTTCAGTTGACATATATCCATTATAACTCCTAATCTATAAAACCTTTAATGTGTAGCTCATATAATCCTTAATATAACTTACGCATCCTTTAAAAATCTAATATCTATATAATCCTTCACTTAATCAATTTTCATTTTATAATCCTTCACCCTTTAAATCCTTTAACACCACCTAACACATTTTCCTTATATAATCCCTATCCCCTCAAACCCTTAATCCTTTAACCCCTAGAACATAAACACTACGACACCTAATCCATATAACCATTTACTCTTAACCCTGTAACCCTTAAAATAATACATGTACCTACTGAATCTCTAGCTTTAATAACTTTTGTAGCTCCTAAATCCTAACTCACATAAACCCAAATAATTGTAATATATAATTTCTAACTGTAATGAACCTAAGGAAGCAATAAAGTCCACTAACTCTATGCAATAAAATTTTAAAACAAACTTTAAGACACTAGTTGACATGTGGGTAATTTAGCAACCTGCAGAGGGAATAAATTGGGATTTGCAGGAGAAACCAAAATACGAGGATACTTAAAGTTCATATTACTAAGCACCTGGATGTTGGGCCCTTTTAGGTTTCGAACATCAGCCAAAGTGAAGTATACTACTAGGCTTCTAGGAGTCCCAACTATTGAAAACTGAAATCTTTACAAGAAGTTCCTAGAAATCAATGGATAATGGGAACTTAGGAGGATTTTGGATCTCTGTTTAGGATTTTGGAATCATTTTTTTCAAGTTTATAACAGGTTTGAACAGTTAGAAAGAGTCCTAAGGGTCGCAATAAGAAAACTAGTCACTAGGACTATGTAACAAGCTAGATTTCAGTGATTTCCAACATAGGAAAGGGGGAACTAAAATTCTGTTTTGAGAATGGAATATATAAATTGACATGTTATTAATTTTTAGAACAGAAAAGAAATAAAATGGACATGCTTAGATAGACTAATTAACTCGAACTGGAAAACTAGTCAATTTTGCATTGAAATCTAGGTAGGGCGTGAAAGATCTTTATGAGACTTAAGTAAACAAGTTCATAATGATGTTTAATTTTCAGAGACATTAAATTATATTATAATATATCAACGAGAGTCAAAATAATTCTCACTAGAATCTTAGATGTAGCCTCTCATAGTCAAAATCCCAATAATATGGCTCCAGAGCTAGGAAACCAAGGAGAATCGAACCTTGAACCTCCCAAACTCTATAAATGATTTGAAAGTGATATGAAACTGATATTAAATAGTATAATGTACATTAGTACATGAACTATATATGGGTGGGGTCTAAATTTCCACAACAATTCTCCAAAATTGTCAGAATATCATAGAATGGAGATGATGAAGGAAGAAGAGTAAATATCACTGAAAGGAGGCCCCCAAATTCTGTTGGATGATATGGAAATGAGATTAAGGAGACATAAATACCTAAATACAATATTATTCAATAAATCCATTTAAATTATAAACCAAAATAGAAGTTCTGCTGGCTAAGGCTCACACCACCCAAAGCTTCAGCTGAGGCACACCAATCAACCACTAAGAGAAAACTCTCAAACTCCAAAATCACAATGACCAAAAGTTGTGAGAGGGGTGTGCTATCATTTTTTTATAGTGTATTTAGGCTTCAAGTTTGAATTGTCTCAATAGGTTTCCCACTTCCCTTTCCCAATGCGCCCTCATGAACGAATGAGGAAACTTGCTTGTTTTTTTGCTTTTCCCCTGACATGCCTTTTTCTCCCTTTGGAAACTGTGCCCTCCAAGAGTTTCCTACTTTTACACTGACTTTCTTTTATCCTCTTTAGAAACTGTGCCCATATTGATTTTAGGATGACTTACCTTTTTTCATTTTTGGAAATTGCGCCATCCAAAAGATGTCTTCTTTTCATCCTAATAGCTTTTTTGCATTGCTTTTTTGGCTGATTGTTTTTTCTGCCAATTTCTATATTTTTCCTAGCTTCCTGCATATTTCTTTTTTTCCCCCTGGTTTCAATTTGCAATGACAACTCATTGAGTCTAAAAGGTCCCATGCACCACCTTAGCCTCTAGTACATTCACTTAGCACAATTTTTAATTAAAATCATAATAAAACTTATTTAAATAATTATAATCCTAAGTTTGGAAAATTTAAATACTATGGGGAATTACTTTATCAAAATGACCCCTTAGTAATTAATTTATTATCCCACTATGAATCATGGGGTTATAAAGGACTATGGGGTTCTACATGGTGTTATCACAAGGTTTGGTGACATTGTCAAATCCCTATAGCACATGGTAATGAACCTCTATATCCTTAATTATTTTAACCTTATATTAATGAAAATTATAACGCTATATCCCTTCACCTTTCTAAGTAATATCCCCAATATCCCTTCATATTTTTATTAATGATTAATCCCTAGCCCCTATAACCCTATCCATAATGGCTATATAATTCCCCTTTAACCCCTAGCCTTTAACCACTATTGTAACTAACTTTGGTAAACTTTATAAAAAATTAAACCTAGATTATACAATCGAATTAACTCCTAATCCCTAACAAATAACCTTGTATATTGTAAGAACCGTTAACCTTTCATCCTTGTAATAATTAACACATTTAAACCTTACAACTTAACACAAAAATCCTTTATAAATTGTTACACTTATCATTTTGAAGACTTAAATGTGAAATTTTATGACCCCTTAGCCCTTTAAGCAGTGATCCCTAGCCCCTAACTTCCTAAACTCTTAGAATCCTAATTCCTATAACCCAAATCCATAGAACTCCCAAGTTAATACCCTATAAGTATCACTATAATCCTAATCCATATATCCTCTTATCCCTTATAAAAATTATCCAATACAAACTATATAACACTTTGTCCCCAACCATTATAACTTATAATCCCTATAACACCTATAAAATTTAATCTTTTCAATCATAAATCATGTACTCCTTAACTCATGTAAATATCCTAAACCCTAATGCATATAATCACTAATCTAGGTATAACCATGATACACGCTAGATATTAAGCATAGTTATAAGGGTCACAACTTTGGTAAAAATATATAAGGTGTGAGTGGGCATAACCATTGTGTATTGATATTAGGGATTGGAGTAGTTATATTGGTTAGTTAGACGATTTATAAATGTTATGGGATGATGGACATATGGGATAGGGGTAAAGTTATATGGTCTTCAATGACGAATGTGATGAATATGATGATGATGATGTCAAGGATCATGGTGGTGAGGATGGCGATGATGGTGCTGATGATCAATTTGATGTTGTTGACAATGATGATGATGATGATGATGATGATGATGATGATGGTGATGATGATGGTTATGATGATGGTGATGACGATGATGAGGATGGATATTATTATGATGACGATGGTGATGACGACGACGACGATGATGGCGATGATGATGATGATGATGTTGATGACGATGATGATGTTGTTGATGATGATGACAATGATGATGATGAGGAGGAGGAGGAGGAGGATGATGATGATCATTTTGATTTTGTTGATGATGATTATGATGATGATGATGTTGGAGATGATGATGTTGATGATGATGACAATGATTATCATGATGATAATGATGATAACAATGAAGATGGTGATTATGATGATGACGATCATGTTGTTGTTGTTGATGATGATGATGCTAACAATGATCATTGCATTGATGATGGTTATGATGATGAGAACGATGACGACGAAGATGGAATATACAACATCTTCATTGTCAATATTTTTTTACACTAGTACAGATGGCTCAAAAATTCCATGAAATATTTCCATGGATAAGTTAAAATCAGAATTTTCGTAGATAAATAGATAAAAAATTTGAAAAAAAGGTTTTGGATTTCGATCTATGATTTGAAGAGACCAGTATTGGTTTAACACTTGAATTTTTGATCTCGTTCCGTTTCCATGTTAGTATTTTTTAATTCTTGGTCTCCTTTAATGTGTAGGGTCATACATAAAGTGAGTCGACTATTGAATATTTTCTCCTCAAGACTAATGCCTGTATAGATTTGTCGCTTAGAATGTGATAGATACACATAAATATCTATTTTTTAAGACCATGGAGGGACATTTACTAATTAGATTTTTCACTTTCCATGTCATGCCATTTTTTGTCATCTCCTTTAATATATATATTTATATATCTATTTTTTAAGACCATGGAGGGACATTTACTAATTAGATTTTTCACTTTCAATGTCAGCCATTTTTTGTCATCTACTCATATATATATATATATTATTCAATTTTACTATAAATTAATTGAGTTTTTTGGTTCTTATAGGCAATTAGAATGTCAAATAAATATACTTGTGAAGAAAATAATAAGAGGTATACTGAGTTTAAGGTAGCATTAGAGGCGAAGGGTGATGGAAATTGTTATTTCCCTTATAATGATTGCATGGGTTTGTGAATGAGAAGGATTTTAAGAACAACAACTGAAAAATGTTGTAAGGAGAAGGGGCATGCTGAAGGGGGGTATGAATATCATCCCTTGGTAAGACATTATTCATTACATAATGTACTTCTTGTAATATTACTGATCATGCATTCAATTTTTTTTTATCATTTTAAATATATGTGTTTTATATTATACACTAGTGTTATTACATTTTTTGCAAAGATAAAGACAATGCCACCTAAATGTCATCCTCCAGAGAGTTATTTGCCACATAATAGTAGAATTACTACTTTACAAGGTGGGGAACATGGATATCAGAATATTGAAGATCGAATTCTTAATGATCCTATAGATGAATATGTCATTATTGATACAAATGGAAAAGATGATATAAATAGATTGCTCCAAGACACATTTTCTCCATTGGATCATGAGGACAACCTCCATTATATTCATGATGTTCCCTTACTTGAGAAGTCCCAAGAACATATTCATGAAGTATCAATAACAAATATTGTATATGATATATTGTTGTTGGTGAACTTGAAGTTTTTGAATGGTTTATCAAACACTTGTTTCGCATAGCTCCTAAGGTATGTAAAGTTGAATTTCCCTCTATTTTTAGTGTTAATTAATTCATAAATTAGGGATATGGAATATTTATGTCTTATATTGTTTACATTTCATTTTTTTTTCGATGTTGCAGATTGTTGGGTGAATTTCTATTACCACCATCAAATAATTTAGCACACACATGTCGAGAGGTATTCTTGATTATGAAAGACATTGGAATGGAGTATCAAGCTATTGATGCATGTCCTAATGATCATATTATATATTATGGACAGTATGCACCAGAAAACAAATGCCCATAATGTGAAATGAGTAGATATCACACTTATCAAGTAACAAAAAAGGTGCCTCGCAAAGTTCTTCGTTATATTCCCATAATTCCATGTTTCCAAAGACAATTCAGGTGACAAAGTATAGCATAGTTTATGGATTACCATGGAAAGAAAAAAAGTGAAGATGGTGTTCTTTGAATGCCAAGAGATGGTTCTGCATTGAATATCATCGAAGAAAAGTGACCAATTTTTAAAGATGCACCTCATAATGTTAGACTTTCATTGGCAACTAATGGTTTCAATCAATTTGGAGAGCTTTGTTCTACTTACTCAATGTGGCCTATTTTCATCATAAACAATAACCTTCCTCCTTGGATGTCAATAGAGAGAGAGCACACAATGTTGGAAATGATTATTCCAGGTATTTTTTTAAAGTAATTATATTATTCATTAATTTCTTTGTTTAATTGTTGCATGAGAACACCTTTTATATAGTGGGCACATAACTAAATAACATTGCATGTTGAATGATCAATTAGGTAAGTGCCAAGTTAAATATATGAATGTATATATTGAGCTTCTTATCAATGAGCTATTGAAGTTATGGGCTGAAATGACTATGTATGAAATCTCCGGACCAATAGGGAATAAACAATTTCAGCTCCATGGAATACTTGCATGAACAATTCATGACGCTCTTGAGTTAACACATTTTTGTGGTATGTAACTTTCTGTTGCACATTGTTAAAATTATATGTTTTTAAGGTAAATATCATGCATTTAAAAAAATTTAATAATCTTTTGATGCTATAACATTAATACATATATCTTGCAGGACTTCAAACAAAGGGAGAATTTGCATGTTCAATATATGGTCCTAGGATAAAATCTAATCGTTTAAAAAGTTTAGCAAAGGAGGTGTCTAATGAGTACATGAACTTCTTCCTTAGGAATAATAGGTATCGAGCAACTGAGAAAAAAAAATCAATGGTAAAGAAGAGAATGGAAAGAAACCACGAAGAATGACACCTCACATGTGGAAGTTGGAATATAATAGAAATCGTTGAGGTATGCAAATTGTATATGTAGCATATATAAACATGTAATATTATGAATTTTATATTTTTAATGAATTTTCTCTACCATGGCTATTGTCATGAATTATTGTTAATGTGTTTTCATTTATGTTTAATGAATGTATTTAAGGCATGGATGGGCTTCCACCAGGAATGAAGAGTTATCCCATACAATTCAGTAGGTTTCCTTACTATGAGAACCTACAAATAGCTCATT
Organism: Pseudotsuga menziesii; assembly: GCA_001517045.1. NCBI lineage: Eukaryota > Viridiplantae > Streptophyta > Pinopsida > Pinales > Pinaceae > Pseudotsuga > Pseudotsuga menziesii. The sequence continues at coordinate 410,211 of LPNX010687957.1, forward strand.
TGTTTGATACAATACATATCGAGAAGAATGCAACAAAAATGATATCGAGGATATTAGATGGAGGATTGGCAAAGATACAATTGGAAAAATTTGTAGTGACATTGAAGAAGCCAATCACGCATTGCAGAGTGTAATTATTTCCAATGCCAAAGATGGGGAATGAAATATTAGTCTTATATGGTTATTGAAAAAGAAACAAAGCAACGTTATAAAAGAGTTCATTTAGAAAATAAGGTTTCCGACAGGGTTTTCGTTGAACATACAAAATATCTTATTAACGAAAAAGGTAATTTTGGTGGTGTTAAAACTCATGATTGGCATACATTCATCAAGGTAATTATTTACGTATATTGTTTCCATTTAGTACATATTTTTAGTAATTGTTGTCTCTTATTTGTAAAATTTAAATAATTATTTGATTGTTGCTACAATACGTTCTACCTATATCTATCCCATATAGTTTTGACGACAACATAAAACAAGTTATATATGATCTTGGTAAATACACGAGGTAAGTAACAATTTATATGCATGAAAATGTTTTTTCTCTTTGTTCCATAGGTTATTGACATATTGTGTTTTACATCTTGGAACTTTATTATATATGCTTCAATCTTGTGGATCACTGTTATTTTCTTGCATCATTTGTAGGTGGATTTCATCTAAAGAAATCCATAAAGAAGATATTAGGTATTGGAAGAGAGAAATTCCTTGTATAATGTGTGAAATGATGAAGTATTTAGCTCCATCTTTTTTCAATTCCCAAGAACACTATATCATACACAAAGTTGAGGAGATTGAATTGTGTGGACCTGTAAACTCAAGTTCAATGTGGATGGTGGAAAGGATTTTGAATTCATTGAAGGCTTTTGTTAGACAAAGAGCACGTCCTGAGGGTTCTATGGTGCAGGGCTATATGGTATATCAATCCATAGTGTACATTAGTCAATATCTTCCAAATTTAGCAAAAAATGCCAATTTTCTACACATTTGGCATGTCAACTCCATCAACAAATTTGAAGGGGAGGTCCTGTTGGGGAAAGGTAGAACAAGGAAAGTGAAAGGTAATTGAATGGTGTAGATTTAATTGATTATATAATTAATTTTTCAATGTCATATATATATATATATATATATNATTATTCCATCAGTATTTTAAGGTAAACTTAATTTCCTTTAATGATAGCTAATTTAGAATTCTTAATTGTTATTTTTTCATATAGTTGGTCATGTGTGGGATGCACTACATTTATACATTGCAAACAATATTGATTGGATGGAGGAATGGATATAACAATGTATAAAATTCTATGGTACCTTATCATGGGAAGGGGTTAGTAAATTGATTAAAATAGTGCATCATTATCGAGAAGAATATCCCGGTGAACTTACACAAAGGTAAATTGATTTAGCATGTGGTTTAAAAGATAAAAAGAAAATTTTATTTACCCTACTCATTTTTTTGTTGTTTCCCATTATAACAATGTATTTCTTTCGATTGTTTCTTCTTATATATTTATTTACTGATTCGGGCATGATGCAGTTGATACACCACAAGGCTATGTGGTGCAATGGTCATAAATTCTGCATCAAAAAGTTGGATGAAAAGAAGAAAAAATATGACTGTGGGATAAATGCAGTCTTTCAAGTCACTAATGTTTCCTCTAGAAGTGACAAGCATCCAGAAGTATCTGAAAATAGGTACTATGGTTATTTTGAATATATAATTGAGTGTGAATTTAATTCCTTTAAAATAGTTTTTTTTAGGTCAAATGGTATAGGCTACAAATGAATGAACGTGATGCTGAAAGAACTGTTATTGAGCATGCTAATGGATTTACCATGGTTAATACAAGGGCACTTGAACCGGGTACAGATTCTTATGTTCTTCCAAGTCATAGTGAGCAGGTCTTTTACTCAAAGGTGTTGAGTAAAGAAGGTTGGTCATACATTGTTATATATGATCCAATATGAAGAGTGATAAAGTATAATGCACTGGGGGAAAAATACAGTGTTGAAGAAGAAGGTGATGCAAATCAGGAGCAGTTGGGCGCCACATACATAGATGTGTGAGATGAAGAATCCGATCAAGAGGATGATCATACAAATGATGTAGCAGATAATGATGTAGTCAGTGGTGATATTGATGATGGATATATAACTGAAAATGGCATTGATGATGATGTTGATATGGGTGATCCTTTCAACGATAGCAATTCTGAACCAGATGATGATACAAACGTTGAGTCACTAGATGAAGAAGAATATCAATGACATTGTAACAATGTTGGAATCTAGGAGGTATGTGCATGATGGGCCATATGATGATTATTCTAGGTAGTTGTTTATGCAACATCTAATTTGTCATATTTGTTTCACATTGTCTTATATTTTATTTTTACTCATAGATATTTTTTATATAGCTAAAATGGTTGTAATAAATATGTATTGTATATGTTCATTTCATTTAGGTAAGTACAAATTTAAATATATGAATGTAATCATCATCATAATCTTCATTATTATCATGATCATCCTCCTTGTCCTCATCCTACTCCTCCTCCTCATCATCATCATGTTCATCCTCATTAGAATAATCACAATCATCATCATATTCATCATCATATTAATCATAATTATCATCATCATCATCGCCATCATCATCATCATCTTCACCAATATCATCGTCACCATCACCATCATCATCATCATCACCATCATCATCATCATCACCACCACCATCATCATCGACATCATCATTGTCATCATCATCATCTCCATCATTATCACCATCATCATCATCGCCATCATCACCATCATCATCGCCATCATCATCATCTCCATCATTGCCATCCTCCTCCTCCTCATCATTGACATCTTCATCCTCATCCTCATCATAATCGTCATTATATTCATCCTCATCGTCATCATGGATAGCATCATCATCTTCATCGCCATCATCCTCATCACCATCATCGACATCATCACGATCAAAATATTCATCCTTGACATCATCATCATCATCATCGACATCATCATCATTATTGACATTATCTCCATCATCATTGTCATCTTTGATGGAGGTCAAATGTAAAGCTTTGATGTAAAAAAAATTCCCTAGAAATTAATTTCTGAACAACTTAATTATCATTTTTGTGGCTAGAATTTGGAAGGACAAGTTTGTCAAACTAAATTGAAATTATAGAGTAATGAAGGAAATGTACTCAAATAATTTTCAATTTTCACAAAATATATCCAAATAAATCATTGTGTAGTTTCCATCCCCATCAAATTTTCTTTTTTCTCAAATCCTTTGGATTTGCTTTTCTTTCCATTTGATTAAAATATGTATTTAGACTATAGTGGGTAAAAATTATTAAATCCTATGGGTCTCTTTTGCTTCATTTTCTCTCCATTAACATTGATAATCCAAATCCTTTTCCTTTTAATTTTGTTGGAGACTCATTTTCTCTTGAAATAATCCATGGGTGTGGGATCTTCGTGAACAATTTTGTGGGTTTCCTCATGCAACCAATGAAAACCTATTTGTTGGTAATCACACATGTTAATGTTGTAGTAGGTATCATGGAAATGCCTTGCTCTTGATATCAAAGGCTAGGAGGCCATAACAAGGATTTTATTGGAAAGTGTTGGTATTGAACAATAACCCATTTCCTCATTGGTTGGGCATTTTGACCTTTTTTCCAAGTTTTACTTGTGCACAATGAGATTGTAAGCAATTTTGAAGTGTTGGTTATCGATTTGAGATATAAAAATAGCGTTGGATAAGGATTGAACAACAAATAATTTGTGTTTTAGTTAGTAGCCTATGCACGGTGTCTTGTTGACAATTATTTATTTCAAGTTATAGCATTATTGGTTGGAAGTTCACAACACTTAAAATTTGATAATAATTTCAAGTTTGGTTATGCATCACATGTATATTTGGATTTATTCATTGAAAATTAAGACCGTCCAACAATATTCTATCCCCTTGGGTTTCATTCCATGCCATTTTCTTTAACCTCACATAGAGTTAGTGCTAGTTTCACTAATTCCTTACCTATATACTTGCATGATGTTTGTTTTTCCTTGTTTCTAAGAGAATATGTGCATATGATAGCTGCATATTGATGATCATTTTGTAAATTTGAAATATGACACATGTTTACACATTACTAGTCTTCAAGGAAGATACTATATATATAATAAACAAATAAATAAACACATAAAAAATAAAAAATAATAAAAATAATAAAAAACAATAAAAAATAAACAATAAACGTAACTTACCTCACTTACCTCTTGAGTCCCCTATCATGCGGTGTAGGCACACTACATCTTTCACTTACCTCACCCACGAACCAGGCCTGAGGTTGCATAGTAGTTAGAGAAGGAGGTCGTAGAACAACCAGAGATGAAGGTCATCGAGGAGTCACAATAGGTAATCGATGAGGTCACATAGGAGCCAGAGGTTGCAAAGCATAGAAACCAAGGACCCAATTCCTCCCAAATCGATGAATACCCTGGTAGTTACTCCTAAATTCCTTTATTAAAATTTTCAATGTCGGATCATGGTCCTTCATCCACTAAATATGAACTAAATCATTGGGGTTTGAGAGAGGGTAAATTGTTTTGAGAGAATATAAATCATTTTTGAGAGAGGGTATGAACTATAGAAAGTATTTAAGAGAGGGTAACTCATTTTTGAGAGAGGGTTTGAACTTCAATATTTTCCATCTCGGATGTGAGTGATCACGATAGAGATGATGAGTGCGGTGAGGGAGACAAGGCACATGCCATGGAAAGTGGAATCCCTTTCCCTATAACCCTACAGGTTTAACTTATCATTCTCGACTGCTTCAATGGGCGCCTCACACATGTAACCTGGTATACCAACTACCAAAAACATAAGGAGCAACTCCACCATGCTGCAAATCACATGGATTTGGTACGAGGAAGACTACCGCAACCTCTTCACCATGCTGCAATGTACCTAGCATGGGTACCTGAAAAATGACCCATAGATAGGGAAGCAATATATTAGGATGAAATCAGGGAACAGAGATTGTATCTTCTTGTAGTAGCTCAAAGGCATGCTTCTTTGGATCTCATTGCCTGCTAATACTGGTCATCCTGGTTTTCCATAGCACTGCTCCTCCCCTATGAAATTTTGGCATTGGCATCCCACCGCTCCATGTTCCAATGCTCAGAGACTCAAAATATTTCGCCATGACCTCTCTAGGGAAAGAATCCGTAAACATAGATTGGGAATCCCTCTTCTGCGAGGAAACCCTGAATCACATTCGTGATTCCATTACTACAATGGAAAATGAAATCTTTGGGGAATCCGTCTTCGGATCAGGCCCGATATGGTTATCTCAAACTACTAGAGGATAAAATTTTTACTCTCCAGAGCTATGAGGGAGAGAGAAAGTTTTTCAGATATGGTGAAACTCACAGTCAACATGTTCAATGAAGACAATGACCGTAATCTTGCTCACATGACAGACATCGTTCATCTCACGGAGCCTCCCTTCCAGCGTCCTCGGGGATCCAACCGTGATTCCAAGGGAGAAGGTACCCATAGGGAAAATGAGGATGAAGTCGAGTTCACAAGGAAATTTTAGCTAATCTATCCAACCCTACCAATTTTTCTCTCTGTTTGGTTTGTCAATGGCTCACTGTAGGAACAACTCTCCTGTTTATGTTTTTCTGGTTGATAAGTTTCCAATGTATAATGGATGGGAAACTAACACTCTTCCTAGACTCTTTGTTTGGACCTTACTGCACATTACCCTTTTTTGGTCTCATGACTATAGTCTAACTCCATGTTTTGGACATACTCGAATATGTAACTGTTTTCTTTTTCCAATTTAAGTAATAGAACGAACCCTTCTTACTGATAAAAAAAAACTTCGATATTTTCCATAGTTTTTAGTGAATGTAGTTCGAGAGGTCTTGTTCTTGTAGGATCATATATAAATTCTATATTTACTCAAAATTATTTTTTTGTTTTAGGGTCGAAGAAAAGTAAGAATTATCTCATAAAAGGAGTTCCTAGAAATAAGTATGGTTTCACGAGCACTATAATTATTGGAGAACATGTGTTGACGTTGATTTAGATGGTGGTACAAATTCCATTTCTATTAGAGTATAGATTCTGAACCAAAAAGATAAAAAATCAGAAAGAAAATTGTTTTTACAAAAAGAGTACAAGTAAGAAATGACAGATTTGAGACCTGATCTAAAGACACATGGAGTAATAACAACTTTCAAGGTAGGAATTTGTATATTTCCAGGTACAAATTATCAAGAACCCAAAATAATCCAAAATGCTGTAGAAAACTTGGATTCAACACAACCTATATGAGAAAGCTTACCTAGTATATGGAAAATATTACAATGCATGGGACTCCTAGTATGTTGATCCACCATAATGTTTCAGTTCGGAGGTGAGTGTTAGTGCTAACTAACAAGTAATATGATTATTTGGTGTTAAATGTTTATTAATTAGTGGTGTTGATTATTTTCAACTTTCTCCATTTGCAACTATGTGGATGGATTTATACCGATGGATTCCATGTTCGTGATTGGCTCACAATGAGGGGAAGAGAGTGCCTACAAACAATGTGAAACACATACCATAGGGTACCTAGAATATGAATAAGATATTAAAAACTCCTTCCAAGCCCAATAACTACTTAGAATATGAATTGGAATGTAGAACTAAATACACAACCATGTGACTAAATATGTGTGTGCTAATATTGTCATGATAGTCCATGATGTGCTCAAACATGGACATGTTTCTTTTGAGCCTAATATAATGGTCTATGGTGCCAAAAGGTTATATAAAAAAAATAGCTAATGATGGTGTCAATCATTGCGATCCTTTCACATGGTATGATCCTCTTTAGAAATGTGTGATGACTTTCAATAGTGGGTCATATGAGATCCTTATAGTGTTGAAATTTGACATGTGTATGGTATTTTTAAAATTTGCTGACTACAAGAGAGATAGTACTTGATATGTTAACAACAATAGAACAAATGCATTATTAAAACAAACATCCACACAATTGAACACAATATTTTTCATGGGGAAAAAATTTAATAACAAAAACCCCAAAGCATTAATAATTCATCCTCTAAATGAGATGACTGAGTTTGTACATGAGTAGAATTCTGAGATGAATTTAGATAAAAAAAATTCCAACCAAGATTTTACAAACTGTGTTCTTTAAATATGAGAAATCCCTAATTCACTGTTGTTATCAATGACTTGGCTTCCACGTGGAGTGTACCTTTTGCTGTTCCTACTGCCACATCTATTGCCACCTCACTGAAGACTGGGAATGTCCTGTTGCTGCTGCCACCATGACTGCTGCTGCCCTTCACCACCCCAATGAAGTCTATTTATGAACTTAGAAGCATCCTGTGAACTATTGTTTCCCTAAATGAAGTCTGCTGCTAGTGTAGGATAGCTCGGATGCAAGTGGAAAATCCCCAACAGGGCTTAAAGTGCTCACCACTATCACAGACTAACACACCATGGGTTTTAGCAGCTCTACTGCTACTGCTCCTCACCACTGTGAATTGTTGTCATCCTCCACCACGACTGTTATCACCCTCCACCGTGAGCTGAGATATTCTGTGAAAAAAGAGAGGAAAAAAAATCCAAGAGACCTAGTGACTAGGAGTTGTCATGTTAGGGAAAAGAGAAAGATAACCAACCACTGAATGTTTCCTCAGCCAAATAAATGCGATGAAGTAGAAGACCTTTTCATATATTCTCAAGTATTAAACTCCTTAAATTAGTCTCACATGCATTAAACCAATTAGAGTAGATTTTTAGTTAGAGTATTGGTCATGAATATATTTAGATTATTTTGCAGTTTCTAAGTGTTGTAGGAATCATAGTTTGCATGTATGCCCTTTCTAAACAATGCTTTCTTGTTAGTGGAGGAAATATTTTGATGCGACCAACAAATTTGTAGGTTAGGAGACTTTGATGGATTACTTTCCCACATTGTCTTCAATGACCAATGTATATGAGATGGACTATATGCAATGAAATTCAAGTTATGTTGTCATTATCATATCGCTCACTTGTTGTTTTTCTAATACAATAATTTCTATGAAAAATGCATGCTTGTAAGTGGAATTAATATTGTAATGCCACAAAATCAAGTCACATGTTAGGAGATCTATGTTTAGAATTTTAAATGGCTTTGGATTTCTTTTCCTCATACCTCTTGTCCATGACCATCGTTTTTCTATTCACGGGCATAGACATGTGTAGAGTGTCCATGGATTTTGTAAAGAGCGAAACATTTTCAAGGCTTGTAGTTCTAAGAATTGTTGCAAATGGTTATGTTTATTTGGATACCAACAATAATAATAAATATGGGACAGGATGTAAGAATATGAGGGAAGGATATTTTATAGTCATAGAAAAAGCCCTAGAGTATAACAACATAGGTCCATCAATATATTATATTAATATACTCATGAAAACAACGTATCCACCTTTTACACAAGGTTGTATCATTGATTTTACTATATGGATTGAGTTTAAAATAAGGGTTAGTGTTTAGGTTGGATTTGGGATTTATTTAGGGGTTGAGGTTAGGGTTAGTGTTATGGGTTATGGGCCATATAATTTATGATTAAAACTCATGGGACATAAGTGTGTTCATGAACCAAAGTGAGAATTATTATGAGGTAATCTAATCTTTTTACAAAAAAGTTCTGATATCACCCCATCTCTTCATTTGTTTTTTTTTTAGACTATAACAGGGGGAAGTTTGATTAAGAACCGGTGAATAAGCCACCGGGTGCTGCTTACAATAAGACTGGGTCAAGGGCTCATGAGTAGATTGGAGATCTCATGAGGCCCTCCGAGAACTGAAGAAGACATATCAGCAAGCTTAAGGGTGAAAACTGTAGAAACTGAACAAGAAGAAAGAAACCTGAAGCTAACAAAACAACAAGAGGAAGAGGGCAGGCATAACTAATTAAACTTCTCCAGGATCTTTTTTACTGCTGATTCCAAAGCTGTGATTCGATTGCCGAAGTTGCCAGTGGTGTTGGCCGCATCTTTGAACTCAGTGAAGACCACATATTTATAGTAGTTCAGCTCGCCTTTGGAATCTTTGAGGTCCTTCTTGAAAGTGCTCAGTTCATTGGCGAAAGTCTTCCACTAGCTGAGGCCTTCAACCGCGTTGTGTTTGATCGAATTATCTTGGACATCTGTCTTTAACTTGAGGGCGTCCAAAGAATGCTGGATGTCAGCCAGACGTTCTTCCACTGTCTGCACGTTTGAGGAAGACCCTACAGAGTCCATGGGGACTGGATCGCGCTGAGAGGCCGCTTGGAGCTGGTCGGCCTCGAGAGTCTGAGCGAGGAGGAGATCTTCGAGCTTCAGCAAACTTGGAGCTCTAGTGAACTGAACAGAGGATAGCGCATCGAGGAAATTGGGAGGCCCAATATAAGAGCTGGAGGGGTCACGGGCACGATAGGAGATGGCAGAGATTCGATTCTCCAAAGCAATCGATGAAGTACCTTGACCGCACCTTAGAAGATCATCATAAAATCGTGGGGGCATCTCACTCATGACCTTAAGATTGTCTGTAGATTGGGATCCTGACATCATAGATTTAAGGGATACTGCAGATGGATTCTCTGCCACTTACAGCCAGCACGTTTTTGTCCAGCAAGGCTGCCCTGTTGGCCTCCAGGTCTGCCTTGTCATTGAGACCTTGCAGAACATGATAGAAGCTGATAACTTGGAATTTTGCGGCTATCAGAAGGATTTTTTTGATGATAGCTGATAAGAAAATATTGGACGGCAGATTTTTTGATATCATGGAATGGAGGATTAGTTTGGAATCCCCAAACACCACCAGCGAGTTTAAATTCCTTTCATGGGCAAGCTTGAGGCCTTGCCAGAGCGCCATTGCCTCGGCCATGTTATTGGTCATTGTGCCTAGCCCCCAAGCATAGTTGGCTAGGACGGAGTTCTCATTCGACAGAAGGATCCCTCCTCCTCCCGCGTGCCCTAGATTGCCTTTGGAGGCTCCATCAAAGAACAATGTGTTTTCTTTTAGAGAAGACCTCCACATTAGGAATTCATTTTCTTCGAGACGGATTTCCCAGTTAGCCTTTTTTGCAATGGGAGTATTGGGAATGGGCTTCGGATGCTGAAATTGGGACAGACATCTTCTTTCTTGGGGATCCAAGTCTCTGGAGTTCTTAAGATTGCTCTTGGCTGTCGATAACTCCCCCAGGAGGGCTTTGCATTTGATTGCAATATTGATGCTAGAATTTTTTTCATCCCTGAAGATGCGGCTATTGCGCTCCAGCCAGATCTTCCAGCAGATAGCTTTGGGGGCCCAATTCCAAATAGATTTTAGAAGGTCTTTTTTGTGAAGGTCAAAAGGAGAATTGGAGGCCCAAGTGGCAAACAGGTCAGGGATGTTGAAGGGGACAACAAGCTCCTCTAATTTTAGGAGGAGGACCTCCGACCAGATTTCTTGGGAGAAAGGGCAGTTTAACAAGAGGTGGTCCATTGTCTCTTCGTCTGAGCAGCATAGGAGACATCTGGAAGGACCCTCCATGCCTCTGATTTTTAAATTATCCCCGGTCAAGATACTTTTATGAGCAGCAGTCCAACAAAAGAAGTCTATTTTTGGCATGAACGGGTAGTTCCAGATGAAATTCCATCTAGCTAGATTGGGGGTGATGTGAGGCGAGGAAAGGAAGACTTTGTATCCTTCACTGGTTGAGTATTTTCCTGAACTCTGGCCCCACCCTCTTTTGTCTGGAGTGTTCTTTGCGGCGGGTGCTTTCCCTTGGAGGAGCTGCATTAAGCTGTCCTTTTCAGCATTTAACCAATTGGGGAGATTGTCAATATGCCAGTCCTTCCAGATGCTATCTCCATCTTCCTCCCAGCTAGAGATGTCCCAAAGGGTATTTAAGTTATTGTTTTGGGCCCAGTCCATGATGTTTTTTATACCCGAATTTTGATTTAGAGGTTGATCTCCCATGATGGCGTCCTCCCACAGATTTATTTTCTTCCCGTTTCCGGGAATCCAATAGAGATTTGGCTGGAAGAGAGGCAGGGCTTTAAGACAAAGCTTGTAGATTGGCTATCCTGACTTTCGAGGGATTGGCTTATCCAGGCACCGCAGCCTTTCACCGTTGAAGTATTTCCTTCTTAGAGCTTTGTTGCATCAGTTGTCCTTTCCTGCGATCAGGTTCCACAAAGTTTTGGCCCCCATGGCCATGTTTTGTTTTGCCAGGTCCCTTACTTGAAGGCCTCCTTCCTTATAAGGCATTTGAATTTTGTTCCAACTTACCAGGTGGATTCGGTGGAGGTTCCCTTTGCCTCCTTCCCACAGAAACTTTTTTATCAGAGACTCCATTTTTTCAGGATAGAGACTGGCGTGAGCAGAATAGAATTTTGGTATATTGGAATGCTCATGAGCACCGATTTTAGCAGAACTGTTTTGCCAGCTGGATTTAACCAGTTGGCGCCCCAGTTTTGAATTCGTTTTTTAAATTTGTCAATGATTGGAGTCCAATGAATTGATTTCGAACCTTTCTTGAAGATTGGAGCTCCTAGAGCTCCTAGATAGGTGAAGGAGTCCCAAACGTGGACAGCTTCCATGCCCAGCAGTCTGGCTATATCCCCTAGATCCTTTCCTGAACAGTTCCAGCTATAGACCTTGCTTTTTTCAGGGTTGATTCTGCTTCCATAGATCTGATTGTAAAGATCAAGCTCTTTTTTGAACTGTTTTGCCATGAAGATGCTAGCTCCACCTAGAAGGATCGTGTCGTCCGCAAACTGGGCGTGATTTATATTTTTTACCTTTGGTGCCAGCCGGAGGCCGGGGAGAATATTTTCCTGATTACTGGAGGTTAACTGGAAGCTTAGAACAGATGCCTGAATAGCATAGAGGAGGGACGATAAGGGGCAGCCTTACCGGAGCCCTCTGGACGCTTGGAAGAAGTCACTGGATCTGCCATTTACTAGAGGGGCTATCCAAGGAGAGCTGACACAGCCTTGTACCCAGTTGATAAAGTGAATGGAGAACCCCATTTTTTCCATGACTAAAAAGAGGAAGTCGTGTCTTACCATGTCGAAGGCGTTGGATAAATCCAGCTTTATCACCATTCCTTCTTCTTTGTTCTGGTAACTTGTGTGAATGGCCTCTTGAACAAGGAGAATATTGTCTTGGATCTTCCTTCCTTTTATGAACCCCCCTTGGTTCTCCGGGATGAATTTGGGGAGGATTTTTTTGAGTCTATTGGCAATGATTTTGGTTATAATCTTGTAGCTGAGATTGCAAAGGGAGATTGGCCGGAATCTGGAGAAGGAAGTGGCTCCCTTTTCTTTCGGGATAAGAGTGAGAAAGGCAGAATTGGTGCTTTCACCTATCTTGCAGGTGGCTTGGGAATGTCTTACCATCCTTAGTAGGTCCAGTTTAATTATGTCCCAGCAGCTAGTGTAGAAGATGGTTGTGAAACCGTCAGGGCCAGGGGCGCTGTCAGGCTTCATTCTGAAAAGGGATCTTTTAAGTTCTTTTAAGGAGATGGGAGCTGTGAGGAGGAGGTTATCAGCCTCTTGGAGCATGGGTGGGATGAGGTCGAAAGGGTGATCCATAGGGTTTAAAGGGCTGTCCTCAGGAGCAGAAAAAAGGTCTTTGAAGGTGAGGAAGGCTGCTTTCTTTATTTCTTCAGGGTCTTTTATCAGAGAACCTCGAAAGTTTATTTCAGTGACAGCTTTGTAGCTTTTGCGGGCTTCAGCTTGTTTATGGAAATAATTTGTATTTTTATCCCCACTCTTTAGCCACAAGCTTCTGGACTTCTGACGCCAGAATTCTTCTTCTACCCTGCAGGCTTTGAAATATGCCTTTTGGAGCTCAGCTTCTTTGAAGAGGGTCATGCTGGAGACGGGGACAGTGTCCATCGCATGCTGGTGATTTTCAAGGGATTTTTGGGCTGCGATTCTGATGGAGGTGGGTGTGGATAAGAGTTTAGCCCAACTCTTTAGCTTTGCTTTAAGTCTCTTTAGTTTCTGTTCCCAGGTGAAGGAGGGGGACCCAGGCATCGGAATAGACCAGGAGTTCACTATTACATGCTGGAAGTTATCCTGGAGAAACCAGAGTGGACTGAAGCGGAAGGGGATGGGGCCCAGAGGAGCATCAGAGTAGATATCTAGCAGGATCGGCCTGTGGTCCGAGGTGCTGTTTGGGAGGATTTTGGAAGTGGCCAACAGGCCAAAGGAGAGGAAGTCCGAATGGATGAGGAATTTGTTGAGGCGAGCTGCTATGTGACCAGGACCCAGTCTCTTGTTAGACCAGGTAAACTTCCCTGAAGGAGGCTTGACATCCATCAAGTCCCAATGGAGGATAATGTCCTCTACCCATTCTCTAGCTTGGTCCCTTACTATGGAGCCCCCTTTCTTCTCTTCGGTGGAAAGCGTGACGTTGAGATCGCCTGTAATGATAATGTTTCTTGGGCTGTGCTAGCTAAGAAACAGTTCAAGGGAATCCCAGCAGCTACGTTTTTCAGGAAATAGGTTAGGAACATATAAATTAAAGAGACTTACTTGCTGTCCAGAGTCTTGATGAAGCAGATTTGTGAAAATCCAGTGATTACTGCGATCTTCCTTGGTCAGTTCAAACTTTGTGGAATCCCAGAAAGTGGCTATACCTCCAGAGGCGCCTTTGGAGCTTATTGCTATCCCAGGTCCTTTTTTCCAGAGGGCGTGACCTGCTTGATAGAGGATTGAATCCTCCATTTTTGTCTCCTGGATTAACAGAATGTCCGGCTTGTTAATTTTGATGATGTCTTTTGGGGCTTCTTCTTTTTGATTTGAGCCTAAACCTCTGCAGTTCCAGGAGATGTACCGCATTTAGAGTTTTTTGGAAGGGGAGGCCCCCTTGGAAGGTTGGCCTTGCTTAGATCTGGTGCTGATCATGTTTGGCAACGTTTTTTGAGATCCTTTGGCTACATCTCTGAATGACTTCTCTTCGTGGTGCTTTTTTTTGGATTTTCTTCCCCTGCTGGTCTTTAGCGGCGTTGCATGTGGGCTGCTGGATTCCGAGGCATATTTGTCTGAGAAACCCCCTTGATCTGAGTCTATGTTGGATGGATCCTCCTCTTGGCTGGCGATCTTTGAGAGCTCTCCCATGGGGACGTGTGGGGGGGTAGTCTCGACTAAGACTGGTGTTAGTTCTGGACTTGGATGTAGGGGTACTTCACCGGGTCTGATGGGATCTGCTGATTTCGATCCGGCCTCGTTTCTTTTCCTTGCACTTGTTTCTTCAGTTTCCGAGGGTTGTTTGGAGGCGTGCTCCTGAGAGAATTTTGGAAGGGGGTTTCTTCCTTCTGTAGTGTTCTCCATGCTGCTTGGGACTTGAGGATCGGATCCTTGCCTTTTTTCTTGGATTTTCGGGGCTGCTCTTACTTTTTTGGGCCTTTGCCATCCTTCTGTATCATTTCCTTGCTGGTTTTTGGGACAATTTCTTTGGAAATGGCCATGCTCATGGCAGAGTCTGCATTTGAAGGGCAACTGTTTGTAGTCCAGCTGTTGATAGTGGTGCCAATCACCCACCGAGATCTTGATCGCTTCAGGTATCCCGGCCTCAAGATTCACCTCAACGCAGATTCTGGCACAAGAGTATTGACCCTTGGGATCTGCCTTATCAATGTAGTGAACAAGCCCGTTCCCTATTTTTTCCAGAGATTATGAGTTCCAGCAGTGCGCTGGTAGGTTAGGGAGACGGACCCAGACATGGACCTCCTTGGGGGCGTCAAGATTCGGGTCAAAATCCGGGGTCCAGCGGTTGAGGTACAGACCTTGAGAACCCATGAAGTAAGGACCATTCCTGAAGATGAGGTCTCGGTCATCCTTGGAGATGAATTCAAAAATATAGAAGCCTCTGCCCACCGGGTAGCAAGTGACACTTTGCTTCAGTTAGGGCCTCCAGTTTCTTTGTATCCAGTCGTCCGTTGTTCTTGTGGAGGGCCACAAACCCATGAATTGCCCGACCAACCCACGATCCGCCAAGGCCAGAGCAATCTTGATGGGATTTTCTTCTGGCAGGATGATTTCAGGTATTGCCTCCAGTTTCTTGATGAATTTCGGGATCGGAGGGGCTGACGTCTTCTTCCCGGCAGTCGAAACAAGCCTCTTGAAGGCCTCTTCATCAGAGAGAGGAATGGAGGGAGGGGGATTCCCTCCCCCAGGCACAGCCATGGAGGCCGCAGATCAGAGCACGCTGGAGCCCTAGCAGCTCACGCAGAAGCCCTAGGAGCGCATGCAGAGAATGAAAATCTTCCTAAGTAGTTCTTTTTGATTGACTCAAATATTCATCTCTTCATTTGTTAATGGGTATGCCTTAGAAAAATTTTCATTATTCACAAAGGAAAAATAGAAATTGAGAGTTGTTCCACATGAATCCATGCAGAGGGATGAGTGTGTATGTTTTCCATGTTAATGAGTGGTTCCAATTTTGATTGCTTGAGAAAAATCTGTTGCCAACAACAATTATGAACATCTTGCACAATTAAACTCTCAAATTAAAACTAAACATATAGCAATTCAAACCAACAATAAAATGCAACACCTCGAATTAAGTTGGTACTATGTGTAAAAGGGGTTGGTTATCCACCTATATGGTACACTGTAGTATTATGGGTATGAGGGTTGACTTAGCTTCTTATTGTGACCTCCTTTGGTTAACTTATGGTCCTTTATATTCTACTTGGTCCTGCCACTCTTATTGTGTGTACCTTTAGTACGATGACTTTTATTTTATGGTGATTTTTTGTAAGACCATTTAACCACTGGTAACCTATTCTAAGTCAACTTTTATTTTTTGGTTTTTTTTGTAATACCATTTAACAATTGGTACCCTATGACCTGTTAGTAACATTTCTGTTAAGTTATGTCACCTAGGGCTAGGTTTTGAAGGTGTCTTTTCCTTCTTAAGAAGTGATGGATAAATGATTGAAGTTTCTCTTTATGTTGACTAAGAAGATGAGGGTCGCACCCTTACTACTATAACCCTCATAAGCTCTCTCTCAAGGTATGTCATTTCTTCATATAGGTGATTTGTCCCTTCCATGACAATATTAGAACCTAAAAGTATCTAAGTATAAGGCATCCAAAAAAATTATAGATTAGTATTGCTACTGTTATTTTTTACTGATTAGTAATGTTGTTATTTTATTGTACATTGTTATTGTTTTGTTTCATCAGTTATAATGTTATTACCGTACATGGCATTTGGTAAATCATCTCAAGGACCAAATTTAATGTAGTGACCATTGGAGTGGTAAAGTTGAAAGAGATGAAAATTATACCCAAGTGAGATATATCATTTCAAATAACCATGATGAGTATTGGTGGTGGTGAGGCCGTCAAAGAGGGGGTGAGTATAAATGCATGTTGGGTTTCATTTGGGGTGCCCTCCAAATCTGGTCTTATCCTAGGGAAAGAAAGAAATATTCCAAGTATAGAACCATTGGGCACTTTAGTTTGAAATAATGTGCATCCATTTTTCATTTTTTCAATAAGAAAAAGCTCATCTATACAAAGTCTCATCCATATTCACAATATCCACACAATACATATTTGTACATTTATATGCCAATTAGAAAATAGTTCTTGTACTTCCAAATAATAATTGAACCGAATCTAAATATTTGTAGGTACCACCAAATAGGTACTTTTAAGATCTATCTTCCTTGACTAAGGAAGATAGACTAGAAGATTTTGAAAGTGAGGCTTC
Organism: Pseudotsuga menziesii; assembly: GCA_001517045.1. NCBI lineage: Eukaryota > Viridiplantae > Streptophyta > Pinopsida > Pinales > Pinaceae > Pseudotsuga > Pseudotsuga menziesii. The sequence goes on from LPNX010687957.1 coordinate 427,019, forward strand.
TATTACAATATCTAGCAGGTCAAGATCAACTAGAGGTGAAAAGGTAAGTAGAAAATTTCGTAGACGCATGGAAATTTTTCTTTCTAAAGGAGGATCATTTGATTATGATAATGAGAGCATAGGAAACATTGAGTTTCCATTTAGTTATAGACATATTGTCAAATGATGGCCACCCAAGGAGCTACCCCAAGTGGACACGTATTTCTTCCTCAATGGAAGGATTTATCGCATTCTCCGTCGTCTTTACATGGATTGGGGCTATTTTCTATGGATGGAATAGTGGTCAAATATGGAACTGAAACTGAATTGATGGAGTATGTCATACCAGGATACAAATACAATGAATGGTTGTTGTTGGTATGATATACATGAAGTAAGCGGAGATATAGAGTTATTTTCAAGGGGCTGGCCATCCCTTTCCGTGTTAACTTGAGGAAGATGAGATTATCACATGATCTTCCTTATCCAGTGATGATGATTATGTTATTCCACTCTTTGCATGAGACACATGAGATGTATGACCACATACAGTTGAGAAGGCTGAGTAACCTACCCTCACATTGACTTGATGTGCATAAGCCTAGTATGACATCATGTTGCCTTGTTATGTTACATTGAATTGCATGTTTACTTGTATGTGATGTTTAGCCTCATGGTGACTCATGATTGACTCTTGCATGGTAACATTGAGCTATACAACCCTTAGATGTTGATGTTTAGCTTGTTGATGACTAGCATGACGCCTTAGGATTTATATCCACCCTTGCGTTGACCTAAAGATCCCTCCTTAGGTGCCATCCACCATAACGCTACCTTATATGAATTTCTCAGAGTTCTTTGCTGTTGTTTTTTATTGTGAGTTGGGAATACTGCTATGCTTCTACTGTTTTTTATTTGTGAGGATTGGATGATCTATTTTAGGTCTTTTCTAGTTCTGGGTTCTATCCTTTCACAGGCATGTTGGTTTAGTTGAGTCTCATGCAAGTAACCTAACCCTAAGAGGTTGAAGTCCGATTAGAAGCATTTTTTCTGAGGATAAGGGAGGTATGCCCTAATATCTGATGTTGAGTTTATAATTGGTTGAGATATGATATATATATTGCTACTATTATATATATATTTCTACTATTATGATTGTTAATATTGTTTTCAGTACTTTAATGGTTATTGTAGGTCAATGTTTTCGGAACATGCTAGACATGAAGGATATTGAGGTATGATTTTTCTTTTCCACAAAAAACTACATAATTTTATTGTACTGTAGTGATAGAATTTCTATTTGGATCTCTTTTTCCTCTCTACCATGTTAATTGTTTTCTTTGCAACTCTTATGGTTTCATGATTTATTTCTTCTTGGTATTTTTAATAGGCATTCAAATCTAGTCTATGATCGATAATGAGGTGATATTTTTTTGTATTAGCACCCTTTTCCACATGTTGTCTTTTTAGATGAGATTCCAAATTCTCTTGGACACTAAGGCTTTGTTGAATATAGTTAGATCCTTTAATCCCCATCCAATAGCTTCCTTAGGTATGTTAGTAACTACCACCGAGATAAATGAAAGCTTATTTTATCTTGATTGCCTCTCCATAAAAATTCACAACATAATCAATAAATCTTGTTCAACACTCCTTTGGTTAGTATGCTAAAAGGAGCTAATAATTGAGAATTTACTCAAGAATAACTATGACAAGTGTTAAATCAACTCCCCAATATATCCACCAGAGGCACTAGAAATGAATGCGATGTTCAATTGTACTAAGAATCCAATTCCAATCTTGAGTACTGCAACCTAGTGGATTTAGAATGAAGGAAAGGTACTTCAGTCTTAAGCCTAGATCCTCACTTTGGAAGGAGAACAATATTTGAGGTCCCATGGCCAACTACAACATAATGAAACTCATAGAGGATTTATATAGATTCCTTTTCATCCCAGGCGCACTATAATTAAGGATTAGGATATCACTAAATTCTTTTGCTTACTTAAAACCATGCACAAATGTAAGACATTGTCCTTGAAACAAATATATCAAACATATTCTAATCCTCCCTCTTTAATTTTTATAATGTTCCCATCTCTTTTTTCTTGCAACAATGGACTGACTAAGGCCTTTTGTGACCAATAGGAAGAGACAAGGAGCAAGTGGGAAACCTTGATAGAGACCCTACAAGATATAAAGAAGGAGGAGGTTGACCAATTGATTAACATGGTGAAGGAGTCATATTGGATCATATGGAAACCAATGTTATTTAAAAGTAACCTTAAATAAATCCAACAAGTACGATCATAAGCTTTAGATATGTTGTTCTTCATTACACTAGTAGATTGCTTCTTTCTCTTAATGGGGTGTAGTACCTCTTGCACTATTCCAACTATTTTATGTATGAATATTCCCCCGTTTTATGTATGAATATTCCTTCGAGAAAAACAAATTGCTTGGTTGAGATGACATTGGACAATATACGTTTGAGCCTCATTTCCGATACTTTGGATATGACATTGGTTATATCAGCTCATGTTCACTATTGGTAGAGTTCTTCAAAATTCCAATTTTTAGATTAGGTACTGCTTATGGTGGTGTATTTTTTGTTAAATAATTTGAAAGTGTCGCTATAGAGACATAAAGGAATTGGTAATTCATTATCCCAACAATTATAATCTATCGCTATAGTGACACCTAACCATCACTTGTATAACATCTTCGTCGATATGTGCATGGTGTTCCGTCCCTATAGAAACACCTAACCGTCACTTGTATAGCATCTTCGTCAGTATGTGCATATTGTTTCATCACTATAGAAACACCTAACCGTCACTTGAATAACATCTTCATCGATATGTGCATGAAGAGTTGTCTCTATAGGAACGATTGTCCATCGCTATAGCGACATAAGTTGATTTGTAAGCATCGTCCATGCCCTCCAAGTGGCATCTCTTTCTTGTCGCCATAACGAAGAATGATTCAACATGTGGCTATAGAGACGTTAATGTTTCCATGAAACTATGGGGTCATGATCATCGCTATTGCAACACAAAATTGTTGCAATATCAACAATTTTCCGTCGGGAAAATATGCACATGTACTAGCGTTATTATTAAAGTTATTTTTTGTTTGATTGTTTAAATGTGTGTCACTCGGGGTTAGTGCATTGAACCATTGGATAAGAAACCACAACCCAGGGGAATCTAAGTTGTCAAAGTCACCCATGGATTACAACTAGCCTAGGCTGCTCCAACCCTTAACATGGATGTATTTTTTGGTGTCTCCTCCCAACTAGGTCACCCCTAAGGGGAATTGAACCTAGTCGCCCTACTAACGAGACCCACACCTTATTTGAATGAGATAGTGAGAACTCAAATTTTTTATTAAATTTTTATTTTGACTATTAAATTATACACACACATACACACACACAAATAATGACAAAAACTGGACTAGATAGCAAAAATATTGGAACATTTTTTAGTATTGCAAAGGTGTTGGAGATATTGACTCGAACTTGCCAATGGGTTGGTTAAGGGGGTGAGTAAGATCACTACCTAGTTGTGTTGGAATTGGAAGGGGAAGAGAAAAAATATTCAAGTCCTTTCAACTTTAACTCGGCTTGGTTAGAGGATGAAGAATGTTTATAAATTCTTAAAAAATATTGGAAGCCATACGATGGCTACTCACCGGAGTTAGCAAAAATTCAATTGTCAAAAAATATTCAATGAGATAAAAACTTTGTGGGGCTTATAAGAAGAAATTAAAAGAGGGAAAATAACTAAAAGTGAGGGTTTTGGTTTATTGGATCCTGAAACTTACCAGGAGGTTGTTGATCTGGAACTATGAAGAAAAAAAATTCTTTTGAATAAGGAATTTAAATGGAGGATCAAGAGTAGGGAAGTATGGATTACCAGAGGAGACAAGAACAATTTTTTTCCATAACTACACAAATCACAGGAAATGTGTCAATACTATTTGGAATATCGAAAAGGAAGAAAAATGCTATATAAATAGCTTTGAATATTTGGCTATGGGATATGTTTCTCACTCTGAAAATTTCTATAAATAAGAGAAAATATCAATGGAGGATGCGGTCAAGGTGGCTTCCTTTTACCCAATATTTTCTAAGGAGGAAGATAGTGAGGCTCTAATGGAGGAAGTATACAAAAATGATCTGGATGAAGCAATGCATAGGTTAATGAAAGAAAAGATACAGGGCCCAGATGGGTTTCCTATATATATTTTCTTAGATATCATAGGGACTACTGAAGAGTTTTTAAATAGAGTAATAGAAGATTCTAGCCTAAAAGGGATCAATCTTGGGGGATTTCAACTCCACCTTTATAGCATTAATCCCAAATCCAGACTCTCCAAAAATGTTCTCAGAATTCATACCAGTATCCTTATGCAATATAATTTACAAAATAATAGAAAATATTATTGATCAAAGGATAAAGGTAATTTTATCTTCTCGGATTCCTAGATAGATGATAAATTCATGAAGTTGTAGGGGTAACTTAGGAAGGTATCCACTTGATTAAAATAAAAAATATGAAAGCATAATTGGTAAAAATAATCTTATCCAAAGCATATGATCGTGTTAGATGGGTTTATATGAGACTAATCCTTTCTCAGGTTGGTTTCTGTCCCTCATTCATCAGTTGGATAATAGGTTTTCTATCTTCAATATCATTCTCGGTCTTAATTAGTGGGAAAGCATCTTAATTTTTTAGAGAAGGAAGAGGTATTAGATAGGGATGTCCATTATCCCATGCTCTTCATTATAGTAGTTGAAGGCCTCAAAAGAGAAATACTTTATGCAAAATCAAATGGAAGGTTTAAAGGTAGTTGTATTGGGGGTTTATTATGGCTCGACTTGTTACTTTTTGATGATGTCATGATTTTATATGTTGAATCAAGAAAGGATGCTCTAAATATGGCAGAAGTCTATATCAATTTTGTAAGGCTTCGGGAATGAAATTAAACCGAGATAAGTCTATTTTTTCTGGTATTTGAAATGAAAATTGAAGAAATTGTAGTATACAACACCCTTCTTGGTATTCGTGAATCAATTCTTGAAAATCGTTTGAAGTACCTTGGATTTAATTTGAAGCCTCTAAATTATGAGATAAAATACTAGATATGGCTGATAAAGAAAAGGGAAAAATGATATCCAGTTGGTGCTTGTGGTGGATTTACAAAGGGGGAATATTAACCTTGATAAAGTGTATACTTGCAGTGATTCCAATATATTTGTCCTTAGCATGGTTTTCAAAGGGAGTGCTAAGAAAATTGTCATATCCGAGCATTATAATGTTTTGTTCTGGAAGTCTGATAGAAAGGGTTTTAAGTGGATAAAATGGAAAACCATCTCATCCCCAAAGCAATGGGGAGGATGGGGAGTTAAAATTATGACACCCTTCTCTAAATCCCTTGTAGCTAAAAGTATCTGGAACTTGATATCAGGTAATGGGTTGTTGGTGGACATGGTTATGCAGAAGCACATGTATCCTTTGAAATTAATAGAATGGATAAGGAAGCCAACAAAATTAGTTCGAAATATTTCAGTAATCTGGAAGGTTACAGTTATGGAATTCAATCATATTGGATAAGGCCTATCTTGGAGAGTAGGAAATAATATCAGTGTCCATTTGGGTATTGACCTTTGGGTTGGATGTGGATATGGTCACATTCTTCCTCAAAGAATGATACTATCATTGCAAGAGAGGGGTCTCTTCACACTAAATCAAATAAAATATTCAAATGACAGGGAGCTTTGAAGTCAAGGATAGATGGAGGATTTGCTGATAGGTTTCAAAGGTGAAGATAGTAGATTACAGGGATACTATATCATAAATTCGAAGTATAGTCTTGTTAAAATTAATACTTGCAATGATTATCTAATTTGGTCTGTAGTGAAAAATGGAAGATATGTTTCAAAAGAGGGTTATAAAGTTATTATGGGGAAGTATTTTTACGATACAAATCAGAAATGGTGGTAGAAGGAAATATGGTTTTTTAATTGTCACCTAAAAGAAGAAGCTTTCCCATAGTTTGTACTATCAAATAAGGCTCTCACATGGGATCATATGCAACATAGGAATTGGTCTAGTGTAGGTAGATGTTTCTTTCATAAGGAAGGAGAGGAAAACAACAAGCATTTAGTGATGGAATGTAGGTTTGCGCGACAAGTTTTGAAGGGAGTTGAGATTTATTCAAGTTTAAAGAATTTTCAGTATGGATCCTTTGTGGAAGTGTTCATTCATAGATGGTGTGATATAAATGAAACAGAAGGCATCATATATATTCCAATCATTATAATATGGAGTACTTGGCTAGCCAAAGACAAAAGTTTGTTTGAGGAAAAATAAGTCCATGCTTTCTTTTGTGCCATAAATTTGAAGCAAATCAAGTGTTTGCTACGAGTGGAGTTTAATGAATATCCAAATGCTTTTTTTGATGGCGCTGCTTAGGGCCCTAAAGGATCATGTGGATAATTTATTTCTCAAAGGAAGAGTCTATTGATCATAATGCTGGATTGGGCATGGGCACATACAATTTCGTGGAAATCTTAGCTTTGTGGCTCCTTCTCAGGTTAGCAAATGAATATGAAATATCAAAAATGAAAATTTATTGTGATTATTTGGTATTCATTAATTGGTTGAGAAAATAAAGTGTTGGCAGGCCATATGGATGTGAATGGTGCGCAAGCAGCCATAGTCAAAGAATAGTGCGCAAGGTGAAGAAGTCGATAAATGTCAGCTTGGTCATGATTTTGTACTTTTTGGTCTGAGTCATTTAGGTAGTTGGTCATATGTGGACCATTTTGTAAAGGCGCAAGCCTATATATAGAGTTTGAAATGTAGTAGGAAGATATGATCACTTGTTTTCATAAGATTATCATTCGGTTGGAAATTCGTCTACAGATCATATCTGGGGTTTTGTCGGGGATTATATTTTTGACATCCTTGTGTTTGATATGTTGGTTTGAAGTTATCAACTTAAAGATGTATTTTGAGAACCTGTTTTGACCTGAGAAGTAATATGACATGGGCAGATGATGATGGAAACTTTGTGTCATGTGTTTTGTTGTGTTTATGATGTGATTTGATTGATTAATGTTGTGATATGATTTAAGTTTATGAATGATGAGATGCCTCTTCATGATTAATGATGCCATTCTTGTAGAATGAATAAGGATAATGTGACGATTAGTTTGATGCGAATGGATTTTTGATGCTAGAACCCTCTCCTGGATCTCTTTTTAACACTGCGACAGAGAGAAAATCAGTGTGCAAGTCCTCCTCTTTACTGCAGAAACTTGGTTCTTGTAGCTCTCACTCAAGCATCTCAGGTGAGACTACATCTTATTCGTAGGTGTTGCTGGGTAGGTTAACACTTACATGGGCCGGTGTTTAGGGAGTCACATCAAAGTAGGGTGTTGATAGAGTGTGAACCCCTATCGACAGATCTGTGTCAATAGAAATCTTGTGTCATATTTTTATTTTAGGTACTTACACTGAGGAATCCAATCGGATAAGTGACTCCTTTGAATAAATTATTTTAAGCATGTGTTCAAAGAACATAACATGAAGGTAGATACTCTATTGAAAGAAGGGGTTATGCTATAGAAAGGTGTCTGAGTCATCTATAAAAATGGAGAGACAATCCAAAAAAAGTTCTGAACCAAAATAAGGACATATTTTGATTCTAGAAGCATATATTGGAGACTAGGTTTTTAGTAAATGATATGTTTTTGAACCATAGTTTAAGAAGAATAACAAACGACTCTTTTGAAATTTCAAAACAACTTGAATGCAAAATAATTTGATCAGTTGAAGATAAGATCATTTGCTTTTTATTTGAGAATATTTTATAATAACTATATGATGATGAAAGACATACTTTTTCCAGAAAATACTAGTTTCCACATGATTATAATTTTCAGAATTGTAATGGCTAATGCTTGATGATAAAATTTCCTAGGAAGCCTCATTTAAAAAAAAAAAAAAACATCTTATAACATTGAAGAATGTAATATATTTAATAAAAATATTAAAAAGTTTGTCATGGAAAGCAAATAATAATAACAAAATTTAAAAAAAAATATAATTTAAAAACAAAAAAAATAAAAAAGCATACCATATATATTAAAAAAATAACAAAACTTAAAAAAAAAAAAAAAAAAAAAAAAAAAAAAAAAAANCCTGCGATCAAATACTAACCCAAACCAACAAGTAGAGAAAATACTTGACGACCTACAACACCTAGTAAACCTCCAACACCGACCTAACCTCTGTAAGTAGACACCTCACCCACGTGAGAAGATAAGGGCATAAAGGGGTAGGGTTACTATTATAGAGAAATATTTCAAAGCCAACATGCCTCCAAAATAAGTGAGTCGTAAAAACACCTCTTTGTTATGTTCACCTTTGCTCTGTTCAAGGACCATGGTTTTTGTTTTGTGTTTGGTACATGCGGGGGTAGAGATATATATATACCAACAAAATATTCATCACATCATGAATTCCATTAGTTGGTGAGCAATCATTTCGTCTAACATATCCTTGGAAATTGAGAAATTTATTCCAAGTTGATAGATGAATAACATATTGCAATATGCCAATTTCCTATAGTTGTACTAAATTGTTTTCATAGAGGGATTAATCCTAATAAATTGAACCAACACTTCATTGGAACTGATGTTTTTTATATTGTTTGTCATCATGATTCTAATCTTGCACTCTCACTCCTTAATATCAACTCTAAATTGTACCTTTTGAGTAAGTGTTTTGCAATTAGATTTATTCCTTTGTTTATATATCATCGAGATTAAGTATTTGACCTCATTTGAAACTGTGCAACTAGCATGCCACTGGGAATTGCTAAATTTAAATCATGCCAAAATTTATTTAGATCTTTTCTAGCCTACTGATGTAACTCCTACTTACTCAAACATTCAACCAAGAAGTAGATTAAGAGTAGAGGTTTTTTTTTAATAAAAACTTGAAATAGGAATTATATTAAAAAGGTTGTGCACAACCATGTAGATACAAAAAGAAATATCCAACTTGAGAGTTAGTTCTGCTTGTGGAAGAAACCCTAACACATACTCTGCTAAACATTTACAAAATTTCCCCATAGGTTTTACATTCTTATCTAGGACATGGGAGGAGTAAACCCTAATAAAATGACTACACAGAAACAGAAGAAAAAAAAAAGAATTGATTGAGAAGAAGAAGACTATATACTATACATTCTTTCCTAGAAAACCAAACACTGACTGCATAACATAAGCTTCCTACATAGGGAATATGTTTGCATAAGGTGATTCTCGACAATGGCTGAACTGGTTCATCTTAGCCATCTTGTTTAATTCCTTCTTGGTTTACTCCACTATGCCCGTGATCTCCCTTATGTTTCTGTCAAAATCGTCAACTTCAGAGTACAAACAAGACAACTAAATAAATATCCTTAACATCCTCAGAAATTGAGATAGTATTATGAATTCCCTTGCTAGGAGTTTGATAAACATTCCAAAATTTATTTTTGAAATCAGAGATGCTTCCCCAAAATTAAGCATAAACTTCATCCCAGCTTTCCATGGTGAACCCTGCGGCCGACCACTCGCTACTCTCCTAAGAAACAACAACACCTGAAATGGAGAGAGACCTATCGAAGGAGAAGGACAACCTTTGACAGTGCTCTCTATTCCAACTAGTTTACACCTTCCGCTCTACGAAATTAAAGGCCCTTTGAGATGTCCTTGTAACCCATAGTTCATCACCGTCAACATGTGGTTCAGACACTCCCCTTCCTCGACTATTTTCAAATCCATGCCCATCAAATAACATTTACACCCATATGTGCAAGCTTGCACAAGGGGTGGTGAAAGGACCTCCATGTTAAATCTCATTATTATTAGACAACAGGATGATGTCATTCCATGCGAGGATCCTTTACCAACAAGGATGCAACCAAATGTCTTCGCCAGAGATGAATTTGAGGGAGGGCTAGGAGTTAATATGGAGGACATTTCCTTAATTCTCATGATTCCCCACTTGTTCAAATTAGAACCATCACAGTAACACTTAATCCTAGAGGTTAAGGACACATTTATTCACCTTGGTGTTATTATCATACATAACCACTACTAGCTTCTTTCTTACACCTTCATTTTCCAATTTGTGTGCAATCCCATTATTTTCTCTTTTAACATGAAAAAAACTAGTCAAAGATGGGATGTTTATGTGCTGAATTCGCTTGTAAATCCTTACACCTTTAGCTATTTCTTCTCTACCTCCTTGTTGCATCTTTTGTATCACTTGCTTGGACTCACCAATTACCAAGAGGCGGTTAATATTCAAATTAGCACATATTTCTAGTTCATGGAGGAGGGATAACCATTCTGATTCATTGTTTGTTTTTATTCTAAGACCCCAAGCAAAGGAGTTGACTAATTTTCCTCCAGGATCAAAGATGATCCCTCTTGCACCTACCGACCTTGATTAAGAGTAGAGTTGTTATAAAATGATACTTGGCAAGATTGATGCATCTGCATGCCGAGGGGATTTTTGGGTTTTTGGCTTATATCTCCTATATAATTTATTACTCTTAAGTTTAACCATTCCCTATTATTTCTTTGATTTGATTATCAAAATATATAAATGGATACCCTCCCAAGATTGTTATTATCAATTTATCCTACCATTAAGCATTATTTATAACCACAAAATCTTTCCAAAATGTCTAATGGAATCAAAAGCTAACTAAGTTCATTACATAAGCTTGCACGCTCTACCCAATATTTGAAATAAAATTTCAATATCGTGTTCTAAACCTGGATTATTAATTTAGTAGACTTGACCATGAATCTCCCCATCATGTAGTGCTATCAACCAATACCACCAATTCTTAAAAAAATTCCATTTCAGAGCTTGATATATGTTTTCTAAACTGGTGTTCATAATTTTGAAAGAACTCAAAGCCTTTCCACATGATAAGTGGCTTGTTCATTTCAAAGGCACATTAAATAGTTAAAAGGTGCATGACATGGAACCCTAAAATTTGTATGAATAGTTGATAGGATTGGTAACAAAATATGTGTGGACGATTGATGTCATAAGCAGAGCATATGTTCTCTTTTAGTTGTGCATTACAAACATATTATCTCTACAATATGTGTTTATAAGATATGGATAAGTCTCACCATAATTTGTTTCTCATATTTGATATAAATAATCAATTAGTTATCATCCTAATCAATGGATTCAAGTTCAAAGTACACCGCAAGAGCATCTTTTTGTTCAATTTCAAGAACTCATCTCATACCTATGGGAAATTTTAAAGAAAATGAATTCTTAAAATTAGAAAGTCTCATCGGGGATGTTACTATAGACATGGTTTTTAGAGGAATTAAAGGAATGATACATGATACTTCGCCTCTAGATCCATACGATGGAATATGATTTTAGAGGCCATGCAATTCCAAAATGCTAGAATACACTTCCAACAACAATATTTCATGGGGGACTATTACTCGAAGGGACTGTAGAATATACAGGGTTAGAATTGAAATGGATTTATTAATTTTTATTGTTATGGGTGAGATGGATAAGAAGTGGAAGCAATCATAAACAACATCAATAGAACATTCAATGGAAGAGCTCAAGATGACTATGAACCATCTCAAAGGGACATTGCCTATTCTCACATTTTCATAATTTTTTTATTTACGACCTTAGTGGAAAATATTGAAAAATATTATGACTCAAGTATTTTATATTCGTTCCACACCAGATAATTGAGAAAATTGATTGAGGTGCTTTAGACAAAATAACTCTCATCAAGGTTCATGCACTAGAGAAAAGGGAAAGCATGACACATCTGGGGATTTAAAACACTATTTAGCTCCCAGTTGGATTTGGAATTTGTATGTAATAACAAAAAAAAATAATCCCATTGGTCTAATATTGAATGTATTATTGGTGCATCTTCAAAAATTTAAGACTGGAAGCTCCAAACTATGTTAACAATATTGTGTCTTTCACCCATAAATTGGATGTTCAATGGGAAAGGATCCAAACCTTTGAATGCCACATTTTAACTACTATGGAAGGCATGCATAATATTTTATCATGAAGAGATTCACTTGGTTACATATCAATTTCCTCAAGAGAAAGTATTGGGGAGAAAATTGTTGATATTGAGAATGGAAACTTTCAAACAACTCTCTTCCGTAATTTCATTTCTAGATTTACAATGACTATGTAGACTCACTCAAGAAGCATTCTAGATTGTAATTCACAGATCCAATCTAATTTCCTCTTGTTATGGTTTTAAAATAAGTACCCAACATCAAAATAAGTGTATTTTAATTTCCCTAGAATTGAGAGGAATACCAGGATTAGAGGTAAAATATAGAGTCTATGACTACCTAAGAAGAAAGAATACAAGGATGATGATTATGATTTCTACTATAGTTTCATTTGGATAGGGAAACTGAAATATGTCTCTCTCTAGATACAAAATTTTCCATCAAATTGATTTGGGGAATTTTGGCAAGTTAATGATATTGTGCATGGTATCTAAGAATTGTTAAAGGCCCATCGACATGTATTCTATATTAGTATCAATATTTGGACTGGTAATTGGAATTGAAGAAGCATTCTACACTTCATACCATGTGATGCCCATCTCTCCTCGCATATTTGGAAATTACTATTTACACTTAGGACACATTAAAAGATACAAGATGAGCGGTGCTTGCACTATTCAAAACGTGGAACATTTTTTGTGTTATTAGACCAATTTTTTTGTAGGTATTAAGCACCAAATATATTTAGCATTTTTTTGCGTTTCTCCCTTCAACCCAGGTTCTAACCATTATTTTTCCATAAACAAAGCCCAAGATATTGACCTGATAGAGAAAGGCTCAGTCGGTAGCACCTACGATGCATATGCAGTCTCACTCAAGATATATCTTATGGGTAACTGCTAGAACAAGGTTTCGGCACTTGTGTGGGGATTTATCCTCTTACAACACCTTACCAAATCGTTTGACTGAAGTCGATGGTTATATTACTTCTCTTATTGCATTCATTCAAGATATTACTCTACTTATCCGTCAACAAAGATTACAACAATTAATATAGTTCCTTATTAGCGATTCCAACTAACAACCGTGAGACATATGCATATGAGGACTCATTCATAAGAAAATACATACATCCATTATACATAAGCACATTCATAAAATATACACATGGATAAAATTTAAAGTAGAAAATCATCCAGCAAAAACCACAAAGGTGCTCTTCATCTGGAATGGGAAATATATCAAACCTTTCGTCTATGCACTCAGCTCGTATCCGCAATCAAAACAAAATTTCTCAAAGGGTTTTGTTTTTGTTTTTTATTTCTTTTCTCTTTTTTAATTCTAGTCGACTAAGTTGTGACTATCCTGATAAGGCTTTAATCAACTTCGTTTCACCAGTACTTTGACATGTTCTCTGTCCAATTTTTTCAATTGCACTGATCCTTTGTCAGTGATATGTGTTACAATATACAGTCCTAGCCAATGTGTTTTTAGCTTACCCGGATGATTGAAGAATTTGCTATCATATAGAAGAACATGTCCTCCAACCTGAAATTGTTTGTTCTTTATGTGGCGATCATGCCATACTTTATGTCCTTCTTTCTCAACGTTTTGATGATATCCTACAACAAAACGATCTTCTTCCAATTGTATCAACTGCGACAGTATTTCCTCGATAGTACCAACATATGTCATCTCCGTGATCGAAGCAATCCTTAGGCTGGGTACAATGTATTCCATCAGAATCGCGACTTCTTGTCCATACACCAAGCGAAATGGAGTTTGGCATGTCAAATTCTTATAGGTCATGCGATATGCCCACAGTACTGTGGAAATTTTATAATCCCAGTCCTCTCTTTGGACATTGTAAATCTTTGTCAATGCATTCTCCAGAATTTTGTTAAATGATTCGACAACACCATTCGCTTGAGGGTGATATGGAATTGTATTTATATGCTAGATCTGGAATTATTTCGTCAGTTCCTTAATCAATTGATTAACAAAGTGTGTGCCTTGGTCTCTTATCAAATTTTTCGGGCATCCAAATCTAGTCACAACATTTTCAAACAAAAACTTAGCAGCAGTAAAATCTTTTACTAGCACATCTTCTGACCATATGGTCAGGTAATCGGTTACATTAATAATATATCTTGCACATGTGTGCTTCCTTGCTGGACTAAAAGGGCCCACAAAATGAACCACCCATTTGTCAAATTCCTGAAAAGTATTTGGGGTAATAATGGAATTTTATCTCGTCATGGTGGCTTTCTAGTTCTTTGAAAGACATCACAACTGCGACGGTATTCTCCAGAATATGCATGCATGGTGGGCCACCGTAATCCTACTTGCAATATCTTTCACATTCTAGCTTTTCCAGCATAATGGCCTCCTGTGACGCCATCATGCACTTCATTTAGTATCATTGGTTGCTCATGTTCCAATATACAACGATGAAGAATATTATTAGGGCCCATTTTGTATAATTGTCCAACAATCAACTGGAAGTTTGCAGCTCATAGAACTAAGTGCTTCTTCTGTGAAGTAGTAAATTCAGCTAGTGCATATCCTGTACTAAAAAATTGTATGATGTCTCTGTAGTGATCATAAAAAAATGTTAACGCAAATATTTTCACATCAAGGATACTATTGTTGAGGTTACCATGTTTGTTGCCACTTTCGATCCTTGACAAATGGTATGGTCCCGAGTTTAGTTGACCCGGTTTAACAATAACTTCAAATTCAAATTCCTGAAAAAGGAGAAGCCACCGACAAATATTCCCCCCCAAAACTGGATTATTGACCAAGTATTTCAATGCTGAATGATCTGTGTACATTTTGAAATCTCCACCCAACAAATAGTGTCTAAATTTCTGTAAAGCGTATACCATAGCTATTCCTTCTCTTTATGTTTTGGTATAGTTCTTCTTTTCTGCTGATAATTTTCTGGTAGCAAATGAAATAGGATGATCAATCACCCTTCGCCAGGTTGCACTAGTACCACACCAAGTTTGGTAGATGACGCATCGACATGTACATGAAATTATAATTTCCAGTATGTAAATACAAGTATGGGTGCTATATACTTTCTTGGAAAATATCCATCCATTGGAACTTAACATTTTTATTCAATATATGCTCCATCGAAGCAGTCACTTCTGCATATCCTTTGATAAATTTTCGATAATATCATGTATGTCCCAATGTTTCTCTCTGTTTCTTCACTTTGGTAGGTGGTGGGACAATAATAGCAATTTTGGTAGGGTCACCCAAGATTCCATAACAACAAACTACATGGCCCAACATAATTCCAAATGGGTCACACAATATACATTTCTTTAAGTTCAGTGAAATTTGATACTGGCGACAACATTCCAGCATCACCCTGTGGTTCTCAATATGATCCTTAATGATCCCAAATACAATCCAATCGTCAAAGTATACCTCAAGAAATTTATGAATAAAATATTTGAAGGCAGTCACTAATATCCTAGAAAAAATAGCAGGAGAATTCTTGATTCCAAAAGACATTACCGTGTATTGGATACAGCCCCCCTCCACCACAAAGGTTGTCTTGTGTTGGTCTTCATTTGTGATTCTAATATGATGGTAGCCAGATAAACCATTAGTGAATGATTAAATCTCTTAAACCCCAACACTCTCTAGTACCTCATTTGTGAATGGAGTCGAAAATGGGTCATGTAAACAATAATCGTTCAATTTTCTTAGGTCAACGCAAATCCACACTTAACCAGTAGCCTTTTTATCTTGCACTACTATCAGATTTATCCACTCCGATTCTTCTAAAGGTTCTATGATACCTGCATCCAACATTCGATCCAACTTTTCCTTGACTTTTTCTTTATACCACAGATTCAATCGGCATGGTCGTTCCTTAACAAGTTTTGCATCGGGCCTTAAATGTATCTTCATTTCCCCAAGGTCTCTAACAATCCATTTCATATTTGAGAATTTTGTAGGGAACATATATTGAAACTTATGCAATAGATATTGAAACTAAGATTTTTTCCAGCCATTGGATTTACATAATCATCCCTTGAAGATGTGATGTTGTAAATATGGTCCATATAGTCGCCTTGTCCTTCACTATTTACTGGCTCGACGTATCTTTGACCTTCTAGAGGACCAAGTGGTGGGACCACCCTTATATATAAATATTTGAATGTTAATATTCTTTTCTTAAAATTAATGATGGTATGATTATCAATCGCTTAGTCGATCCCCAAAAGTGCAGGATAAGGGTTTGTTCCATCGACAATGTTGATTACTTCAAAGTCAACATACGTTGCCAGGCCTTCTACCTCGATAGGTACCTGAGTCAGTCGACCAATAGGGAGGAATTTCAATTGATTTGCTAATATGAGCTGAATAGGAGACCAATCCAGTTGGGGTTTCTCCATGCTTTCCCATGTCTGTCTCATCAGAACGTTGACATCAGATCCCAAATCTAGGATAATATAGTCCATATCATAATATCATGTCTGAGAAATCATTCTTAACTCGGTACCAGTCTTTAATATTTTTCCCACATAGTTGATTCTTTTGTCTAGTCGCAACTCTTATTGAGGTTCTTCTATTAGAGCCGTCAATTCTGCGCCAACATTTTTATCTTGTATTAGCGATAAACAACTTTTAAAAAACTCTTTAAGCTTACTAACCTTTCCCGTCGGTTACTTTCGGAACAACTAATCAATCCTTTCAGGAATCTCCATTATTGGTCTTCTTGGTAGTGTAGGAGCATATGTCGACGAATTCTAGTCACGTGTCCAAGATTACTTCCTTTTATTTTTGGACATCGGGTGTCACTTTATTTTGTGCTGCTGGTCGCACCTGTGATCGTTCATGCTGTGCAACTTGGTCTGCTCCTATCATGACACCTCCCCTTATCATGGCATTAATATTTGGTTCCCTTAGCTCAATAAATATATTTTGAATATTTTGGTTGGGGTTCGGATTGGGATTCTGCAAAGGGTTTAAATTTCCCACATTTCTATCCTGCCACTTCACAATCAACTACAGACACTATTTGACGGTATGATAAAAATATTTTCAATACGAACATGTTTTTGTAGGACCCGTAGAATCCCTGGAAAAATTTCGTAGTTTCCCACAATTATAACATATGATTTGTCCTCTTCCACAACCAAATCCTCCTCCTTGTCCTCAACCTCAAAAATTTCCACCCGCCCTTTGTTGAGGGTATTGTTGCTGCAAGTATTGATTCTATGGATATTGGGCATGAGGATACTAATCTTGTGGATATTGAGCTTAAGCCTGCTCATCTTGCATCTGCTCTTCATTTTTCATTAAATAGGAATCGACCATTTTATCCTGCAACAACTGGAATGATCTGTAGTCCTTCTCATCGTGGCCTACTGATTTACAAAATTTACAATATAAACTAGCTGGTGCACTTCCAATCTTCTGTAGGTACAAACACCCTTTCGACCAATGGCCTCTAGTTTGGAATATTCTACACCAAGGAATCCCTTGTGTATTTATCGAATTCGGTGCTCTCGATGCGACATAGGTCATGAACGACGGACAATTGTCCTTATGGTGTCCTTTAGTTCTGCATCTGGTACACCAGAATTCTTCATTGACTTCCTTCCCCATGTTAATGTCCTAGAGTTGCAGTGTGAGGTTGGATAGCTGCGATTAAATTTGCATCATTCCTACACCGGTCTCTCCTATAGGAGAGGATTCAAGCTTCATGGCCAACTCCAACTCTTCATTCTACGATACAATCTTTTGTTTCATCAAGGGAATCCAGATGTGCGGTAATAGAGCTGCAATGAACCACTCTTTGTGTTGTACGTCTGACATCTGGAAACTTACTTTAGCCATCAACATCTTAAATATCTGGTCAAAGTCCCATACAGAATCTGTATACAATTGCTTAATCTCTTTAATCTCTTTAATACACTAAGATTCATATTTGGGATTTCTTAATTCATTTATTAGTCCTCCTCAAATTCGGTTGATTGTTTTATGTGAGACTCTTGTCAGAACCACATAGAACTTCATATATCATTCCAACTCACAACCCCTCAGGGTTGTCATCATCTGTGCCTTCTTTATGTCTTCATCTTGGACCTATTGCACGGTCAATATGTCTTCGCATACAAACCAATGTTTCTTTGGGTCTTCTAACCCATTTCTATTGAATATCGACAACTTAATATCATTCTCAACCATTATATTGGTCCTTGGTACTGTTGGATACATTTTTTGGTTAGAAGGATTCCCTTGTCCACTATTCCCACAGTTAATATTACTTTTATTGAAAAACCCACTAGGAGATGAGGTGCTGGACCTTACCTCTGGAGATGTTTGTGGAGTCGCAAGTGTGCCATATTCGTACTCTATATTTGGGGATTCTTATTCTTCTTCTTCCCTTTTAGGGATACTCTAGTATTCCTCTTCCTTGTTGCAATAACCTACATCAAAATGCGATATCGACTTGTATTATTCTCCTATGGTCGTACTGCAACTTCCTATTCTTATCATAATTATTGTTCTTTTCCTCAACCAAAATCTCCTTCCACATCTTAAACGTCCACCCTCTAGTGCAGTTCTATTATCACTAGGGAACATCTTAGCTTACTTTGCTCCATTTTTCTCATTCGTATTCTGCGACGTCACCCATGTCTTTATACACAGTTCTTTACTCACTAGATTCCATTCTCACGATACCTTTCTCACATACAAGCACTTTGATCCATATTTTCAAAGATGTCAAATAAATTCCTCTATGTCCTTGGAAAAATTCCCTTTCTACTTCACTATATGACATTATAGTGTCGACGACGATTTTCGTGATATATCCACTCAAAATATTATCAACCTAGAAATCAACAACTCTAGATATGGGGTTGCTAGTTCTTTTTATCCTCTGAATCAGCTAAGGGCTCCACTCTGTTAGTTCTCCTCCTTGGAAATGTTTTTTCTAGGTTTCTAGCTTCAACAACCACTCATGCAACAAAATAGGAATCTCGCAAAATAAAATTTCATGAATATCAGTATAAATATACTGCTCCAACCACTTTTCTAGATTCAACCGTGATCCTTCACTTTCTTCTCATGCAAACTCAAATGCCTTATAATCCACCCACTCTTGAATTTTTAGCTTCGTCGAGTGCCCAAACATATCCCTCACAAAGTGATTCACGGTCTCGGCAACAAAACCATTTGTTGGAGTTTCTCCATTCAACCCAGGTTCGGACCCTTGTTTGTCCATCAACAAATCCCAAGATATCAGCTCGACAGAGCAGGGCTTAGTCGGAAGTACCTATGACACAGATGTAGTCTCACCTAAGAGATCTCTTATGAGTAATTGCTAGAACCAGGTTTTTGAAGTTGTGTGGGGATTTCTCCTCTTACAACACCTTACCAATGCATTCGACTGATGCCGGTGGTTATATTACTTCTCTTACTACATGCATTCAATATATTGCTATACTTATCCGTCGATAGAGATTACAACAGTTAATATAGTTCCTTATTAGCGATTCCAACTAACAATAATGCAACATATGCATATGAGGACTCATTCATAAGAAAATACATACATTCATTCGACATAAGCACATTCATCAAATATACACGTAGACAACATTTAACATGGAAACACATCCGAGAAAAACCACAAAGGCATTATTCATCTGGCATGAGAAATATATGGCACCTTTCATCTGCGCACTCAACTTGCATACCGTTCTAGATATTCTCTACAATCTATACATACTTCTCTCTCTTCTCATGCTCTCTAGTCCAAGATATCTGAATTTTCCTCTCCGTCACCCTACTGTCGATACGCACACATCTTGGATTGAATCTCTCTTCTCTACAACTCTACAACTCTTCGATTCTACTTCTCTTCTAAGACAAAAACCTGTAAAGACCTAGTGAGAGCACAACTTATACACAACTTGGGTTCTCCCTTTTATAGAATCTTACACGTCATAGTCAACCAAATTCATTCTGTTAGCTGATAGGCTTTCATTCCTATTCTCGTTCATTTAGTTACAATTGTCACTAGGCACTATTGAACCAAAATACAAAGATCTTTTATACCCTAAAGCATGCTTTATCCTAACTAAATTCTTACCCACGATATCTAGGGTTATCCTTTTCAAACCCTGCATGTATTATTCTATCATGGTTCCTTCTGTCGCAACTTCTTTTGTCCTAGCTTCCCTTATGTCGTGAACTCTTCCCTCGCAGTTGTTTCTGTCGTAGCTTCCCTTCTATAACTACTTCTTATGTCATAGCTCTTTCTCCCATGAGTGCTTTTGTCACAACTTCTCCTTTGTCGTAGCTTCCTCTATAGCTAGTTCTTCTGTCATAACTCTTCCTCCGTCACAGCTTCCTCTGTCGCACGACCAGACTCTTTATGTTTTTGAGCAAAATTTTGGTTGAATTCTACTTATCTTTTCCTAGGGCCAACAACGTTTATGACAAGCTTAAATACACAAAATGCCAATTTATCCATTTATATTACATATGAGAAAATTTATTGCATTGTGATGTAATATTAAAGGTACACGTTTATATTAATTTATAGGCCTTTACACTTATCATAGCTAGAGAAAATCATATCAAGACTTGTTCAAAATATCCCATGTAAAACATGAAGAGAGACATATAGAAGAACTCTTATATTTCAGGTGGGACATGAGACTTATTAAATGTTAGGTCATGGTGATTAAATGAAATAGAAAGATTATGTGTTTCCAAGATTAAGAAACCACTCAACACCAAAAGGAATATTCCAAGTATCATTTATCCTGGAATCCTTTCACCACATGTCTAAACCAGCTAATTTAGAAATGTGGTATCATAAAAAATTACCTGTCATCAAAGTATTGTCTATTATTAGAAAACCCTTGCTAAGTAGTTGTTATTTTCATTGAATATGGAGCTTATTTTACATTGATTTTTTTTTCATATTAGGAAAGGTTATAAAAGGAATCGATAGGAATTAGGGGGGGGGGGTGGATGAGATTTTGTGTCATAAAAGAGAAATTAAGTTCCTCATTTTTAGCTTGAATATGGATAACTTCCTACACTAGAACTTGTGACGATTTTTTCAATTTCCATACGTTGGTTTTTCGATGATAGTATGTTGCAATTGCAGCGAAAGAAAATGATATTTTTTGTCCATTTTTTTTCATTGTTGTTGCGACATTGAAAAAACCCATTGAAATCTCATCTAACAAAGACATGCTGCATTGCCTATTTCAGATTCTTACGGGTTTCTTATTTTTTTGAATTTGTGTTGCCGTTGCAACGGTTGTTCATCATTATTGCAACAGATGATTGTTGATATTGCAATGATCTATCATCGATGTAGCAATGATTCATTATATAGTGACCAACACAAACATGTCGATAGAGTGATTGTTACACTCTACTAACAAATTCCACTGTCAAGAAATAAATTCAATGTTGCAATGGTTAAACATTGAACAAACAATGGACAACAATTGATCTTGAAATGAAATGACCACAATAGACTGAAAAAATACCTTATAGCACCATGATAACAATCTTGTACTAGCAACAAATAAATTTTGCACGTTGCAAAAATAAACATGTCGATACAACGATGCTAAACTAGCAATAGAAATTCCCAGTGAAAAATCATCAATATATCGACAATATCTGAAGAATTAAAAAAAAAGATCCCAGTGGAAGGGCTTATAAAAAATGTGTGGCATTATAGAAAAAATCTATTTTATTTTTAAAATATGACAAGATACATACACATCACCATCACTTCATAATATGTGTTTTATGCCACACCAACCTCATTTTTTCTATCATCTCCATTACAAGCATATTGTCTATGCCACAATATTCAATAATGACTTTACAATAGTTTCCAGTCAATTAGCATTTAATTCTAGATATGTTGTCAGTCACCTATCATCTTTTATAACTTGTTGCATCTCTAACATGATCATTCCTTTGTGCATCATATTTTATCCATGTTCTCTTTGGATTAAATTCTTGGGTTAATCTCCACATAGTCCTCATTGAAGGCACTCGAATAACTTGTGACCAACTCACAAGTATAACAATGTATCGACCTTCGGTAATCAACATTTCCTCATCCTTGTCCTCAAAATTATCCAACCTTTGCTTTGGCCTCTACTAGCCACACAATTTTAATCAACCTTCTTAATGTTCTCATCACATTCATATTTCCCCTTCTATATGAAAGTACACAACTTTCATTTCATCATTTATGGTCATTTCGTACAATCTACACATTTTTTACATTTTCATTGTATACTTTGTTTTTCCTCCTCATTGTAATAATGTTTGTACTCTTCAACTTCTTGTTTCATTTTAGACATTGTTATCTTATCCATTAAATCTAAATCAAATGAAATCTTAAATGAAATTTGTGTTGATCCACTTAGTTTTTTACTCTACTTTGGTAAATCAAATCATAAGGAGTCTTTGGGAACTCCTTTAATAGTATTTCGCTGCATGCAATGGATCAGCATTACCTCATAGACAATTTATGACCATTTCATGGGATAATAGCATATCTACAATTCTTCCTATAAAAATAAAAAACAACCTTAAAATCAGCCATGACATTATTGAAATAGACATGAAATGAATACTCTTAGGTATTGTTCGAAGAAGACACGGATTTGGCCATAAGAACTTGAGATGGATCAACCTATCAAGGTTGCAAGGTATTCTAGCACCAGGGAAGTGGATGGAGGTCAATAATGAAGGTGGTAAAGAGATTAGTACATTGGATTTATCAACAAGTTAGAAACTATATGTGCTTCTTTGATAATTTTGTTGCTATAAGAAAATCACAACTCCTTACAATTGAATATTGGTATCTTAAAAGCACATACCATCCTATTGGTGTTAATATTGGATCGATATTTTCAAAGAATTCCTAAATGATAATTATTGTAGCTTCTAGCTAAGCCATGAATTTTCAAAGATTAGATTCCTAAATAACAAAAATTACATGAGAAGGAAATGTACAATTTAAAGAGTTGAATGTTTTTTATGGTTTGTACATCTATAAAATCGTTAGGTAATATAAAGAAATGGGAAAACATATTATTCAATATTGGAATTCACCCACTCAACTTCTCTAGAAGAAAATTTGTAAGCAATTGCACTAACATTTCCAATACCTAGTTGTACCAAGGTGCAATGAATACAATTTACTACCATATGTTAATTGTAATATACTTAGGGTATATTACTACTATAAATAATATATAATTTCTATCCTAGACATATAATATATATAATCTCACAGGTGTGTGTGTAGAGAGAGATATTATGGTGTAGATAAGCTATAAAGTTTATGAAGAAAGGGTTATTGTCAAAGGATCCACACTACAATGGATTTATCTCAATGAAAGGTGGCTTACAATTTCATAACAAACTGAAACATTTGAAATCTCTTGAGGTAACATGCATACAGAAATTGGCATAGGACATACTCCTTTACTTGGTAATGGAGTTACGACACATCAATCTAAATAGTAGGTAACTAGAGATGTCTAATCATCCCATAACAACCTATACCAAAATGACTCTCAAACTACAACGATACTCATAAATATTTCTACTTAGTCGAACATATTAGAGTCTAATTAGAAAACATTTAGGCTTGCTAAGGGCTTAAAATCCATGCTATCTTACAACTATGAACTTTAAAACAACAACAATTCTTGACCATGACAGTCCCCAACCTTCATCATGACTGGTCTAACATTTGATGAACTAGAGATGTGATAATTTTCAAAGCATAAGATGTGATGGTCCCTACCCCAAATACAAGCCCTTTGCGTAACTAGAGAAAACAATGGAAACATTGAAAACTATACTAAAAAAATGTTGTCATTATCAACATGTAAATTTTGATGCAACCAAAGTAACTCAAGTGACTAGGGTTTCAAAAGAGCTCGGACTAAAAAACAAAACCCCAAAACCTAAACCACCCCACTACTTACAATTTTATGTTGTTGCATTCATTGCAACCTTTTATTATATATCTATGGTTGATAGTGGAATATCTTATTGCTTCTTACCTTACCACACAATTGATCCTAACCCAAGGCTAAATGCATAACAATAATTCAGTTTGTAGTCATCAATATTACTTTCTCAATCTGATTCAATATGCTTGATCAATTGTATGATTGGTTGGCATAATCTCAATTCCCAACTGAGATCTTCCCTTCACATAATGAACAACCCTCTTGATTTGTTTAAAATTTCTTTCCCTATGGTCTTGCATAAAGTTAGAAACCATACTAATAGTGAACAAACTATAGATTGATTATGAATTATATCCATCAAACTCCCAAAAAGTTGCTTGTATAAAGTAACATCAACTTTTGGAGAATGACTCTCCTTGTTCATTTTAGCACCTGACAAAATGGTTTTTGACAAGGTTTAGAATTATCCATAATAGATCATTTTAACAATTCAAGTGCATATTTGGATTGATAAATGAAGATACCATCATTTATATATATCACTTGGATACCTAAAATGAAATGGAAAAGACCTAGGTTGATCATTTCAAATGTATCCTTCAACTTCTACTTAATATCAAAGATATAACCCTTAAAGATGTTCTTGATTTTCATTTTGACCTTTAAGTGCTATGAAATGAAACTTGTGACAAAAAATTAAAGAAACCCTGCAAATTTTATCATTTTATTGAACTATTAAGGTCAATAAGCATGCAATGAAGTAGATAAAAAAATAATAATGTCGATAATTATGTACAATTTTGTCTGATATCTTGGTTCAATTGTTAAGTGGTGGTGATTGAGGCTCTCATGTGCAAGCATATTGTTTGAAGTGGATCGAACTAGGTGCAAGTCTTGAGCAACTTTGGTGGAATAGAGAGCCCTCACCTTTTGCATCTCAACTAAATGTTTTTTTCTTTTAGAGTTGTAGGTCAACCACACTATTTGATTGTGGAAGGACACACACATGTGTGTTTCATTAATATAGGAGGAATAGTCTTGTAATATAAGTATATATACATTTTATATCCTTGACCACTGAGGAAGAGTAGTATGATGAAGGTAGTGATAGTCAAGGGATTATAGTGAATCAATTGAGAGGGATGAAGATAAGTCTTCTATTAAAAAAGGAATAATAAAATCATGAATAAATAAACTACAATATCCTCTTTTGGTGGAAATTTAATATGCATCCACCACGAGTTGAATTTCCATCTCCAAGATCTACAAAAATAATCAAATATTAAAATTTTATATGACTAAATAATAATTAAGCAAATAAACAAGCATTTAAACATGTGCAAGACAATATAAGACTAAAATGGAATACCGTAATGGCATCCTCTTTGTTTCGAGAATAAGTTATTCTCTACGAAACAAGGTCAACCAATTGAAGTTGGAATCTAATATGGCCCTTACCCTCCCTCACATTGCTCTCAATTACCCATACCCAATATATCTAGTGTGAGATTGTACAATGTGATGAAAGATGTGCAATATTGAAAGATGTGTGATTGTGTAACCATATATCCATTAACATTTATGTATCTAGATCAACAATGAGGTGAACCTTAAAATCATTGATTAGACCATGCACTTTAGTTTCTCTAAAATCCACTACGCATGAAAATAGTTGAATGTACAATGTGGAATTTTTTCTTTGTACATACAAAACATATTAATAATTAACATTCATGCAAAAGAAGGAAAGTGGTGCATAACAAGAATTGTTCAAACAAAAAATTATATTAATAAAGATAGCCACCAAAAATACGAGTCTTAAACTTATACAATCACTTATTTATCAGTTTTTATCTTTTGTTCACCAAAAATCTCACGGTAGGGGCACCATCATTTCAGTTGACGATGTATTTGGTATGTCCTCTCCTTGTGTTGATTTGGTTTGCATGCTCTCACATACCGTACTTCTAGTGAATTGATGATAACTCTATGGAGGTCGTTGCAAAGGGGCATCACTTGTAATAACAAAAGCAATTACATAGATATGCTTAGTTATTATTGATATAAGTATTTTGTTATTTCCAATATCATTACAATGTTGTTAACCTCTTGGAACAGCCAAGACAACTGGACTCTTCATTGGTTGTTCCATTTGTTCCTCTTTCAATTGAGAAGCATTAGAAAAATGCCCTTCCATTGAAATAAGTAAATTTATAAGTGCACATCAACAATTAAATATTTATAATTATAGTAAATAATTCTATTTTTATAGCATACATACCTGAATTGCTAGGATGTCGACCACCATCAGAAAGCAACTTTCCACTTTCATTTGGTACCCTTTTAGTACCGCTACCCTCACTGCTTTTGTTGCTCTCATGCTTAAAACAAACAATTTTATTTATTTATTAGTGATATATAATCAATCATGAATATATTTTACAAGTATATTACAATGATGGACTTATTGATGTTATTTACTTGTGTGTGCATTAATGGTGAAAGTGGGGTCTACCCAAAGCTTTTTCGATGTTCCATTAGACCTTGAAAACCATAATTGAAACCGAGCTCCAAGTCTTCTTTGGTGGTAGCCAATTAAAATGTATTTCCTTGCAATTCATAACATCATGTATTTTTCTTGTAATAAATCATTTATTTGTTCACTACAATGAAATAAATTTGGCTACAACTATTCAATTGACTCTTACAATTTGTTCTTTTGCTTTTTGATATCCACCTTGGCCTAGTTTGTGATGGTCATGCTTTTCAAATCTTTTATTTGTTGCTTTATAGGTGTTGGGGATCCCACAAAAACTTTGAAATATGTTAGATATCATAATTTTTATTTAAAACTAAAAAATTAACAGATTTCATTAAAAATATCATATGCACCGTACCTTGGTGAACCATGTGGAGTCTTTTCTTATTTTCTCAATGCCTTCTCCTTTGCATAATCTATGAGTCCCTTCTACTCCTTCTCTAGAGCCATCAGAGGATGCTCATAATTAAATTTATTTTACAAATTAACCCTATACTAGTCCCTCACATATTTAAAATTCAAGCCATCTGCTGAGGTGACACCTATTTTGTTGAAGGTATTACCAAACAAGTTGAACATATGGTCAATTATATCATCTTTTAATTTTCTATTTTGGGCATTCCACCGTGTTCGAATGCTGGAACCAAAAACATCCAAGGCATTTTCATGCAAGTTCTTATAGAATACATTGTTTCCTAAAAAAACGATATGATCATTAATTTAAAATAATATGAGATTTGTGGTTTTCAATTACATGATAGAAAATAATTAATTAATTGATTAATAACTTCGATATTTTGTATCTTGATTAGAACTTAGTCCTCGTCCACCAAAAAGGTGACGGGCAGTGTCCTCGTGTTGCTCACATGTGTGCTCTGGGATAGAAATCATCACAATCAACACTAGTTTCTTTTCCAACTTACTATGAATTCCTAGCATCTGAAGGGCCATGCTCGGTCGTACCATTGTATGCAAAAGCGGTTCCCTCATTAATTGAATCGAGGCCCAAATCAAGATCATATTCAAATAGCCTCATGGGTATGGTACAATGTTAATTCTATGGCATTGGAGCATTACTAATACCAACATCGGTCTGTGTAGGTTGTCCATGCACAGGTGTGTGTGTGTGTGTGTATTTCAACCAAAATCACAAATGCAACAACATTATTTACACCAATTTAAAAAATGTAACTGCATTATTTCAACCAATTTCATGAACTAGTAAAACCCTAACCAATTCAACTTACAATTTCATGCAGTAAAATTCATTTAACTGTTTAATATATTAACCAAAATTATGGGAAAAATCTAATTGCTGACCTCTACACCTGTAGATCAAGAATTTAAAATCTTGTGAAAGAAGTAGGTAGAAACATAAAATCTAATGTGTCGAACAATGATGGAAAAAAAAACAATTTCAAATGTTAGCAATGGAAAAATTTATAAATGAGTTGCCTCGCTATGAAAACAAAATTATATAAATTTCACAATTATACATTATGAAGTTAACGTGTAAATCCATATCATGGTATTCAAATTTATTAACATAGCCGCTATTTTAAATATCAAGACATAAACTTAAAAATATTGACCTTGAAACAATAAAATTTGAGCTGTGTAGATGAAAAATTGAATGTGTTAGCACATACCTAATAGAAAAACCTGAGCTATGTAGATAAAAATTCAATGTGTTAAACCAATACTTGATTTAAAATTTGTAGATCAAACAATCACCAAAAGCATTGTCACAACTA
The DNA here is from genome assembly GCA_001517045.1 of Pseudotsuga menziesii. Classification (NCBI taxonomy): domain Eukaryota; kingdom Viridiplantae; phylum Streptophyta; class Pinopsida; order Pinales; family Pinaceae; genus Pseudotsuga; species Pseudotsuga menziesii. The sequence continues at coordinate 455,408 of LPNX010687957.1, forward strand.
TAACAAAATTTTCAAAGTTTGTTTTATGTATATATATTTATAGGTCAATGCTCATCGAACTTTCGACGAACCAATGATATTGTTATAATTGGATAGAAAGAAAACGTCAACGATCGTTTCCTGAAAACGTGTGGTTCACACGTGTGAAGCATGCGATTAATATTACGACAAATATGTGTCACAATATCAATATCAATATAAAAAATGTGGGGCATTATAATTTTTTTATTTTATTTTAAAATATGACAAGATACATACACATCACCATCACTTCATAATATGTGTTTTATGCCACACCAACCTCATTTTTTCTATCATCTCCATTACAAGCATATTTTCTATGCTACAATATTCAATAATGACTTCACAATAGTTTCCATTCAACTAGCATTTAATTCTAGATATGTTCTCAATCACCTATCATCTTTTAGAACTTGTTGCATCTCTAACATGATCATTCCTTTGTGTATCATATTTTATCCATGTTCTCCTTGCATTAAATTCTTGGGTTAATCTCCACATAGTCCTCATTGCAGGCACTCAAATAACTTGTGACCAACTCACAAGTATAACAATGTATTGACCTTCGATAACCAACATTTCCTCATCCTTGTCCTCAAAATTATCCAACCTTTGCTTTGGCCTTTACTAGCCACACAATTTTAATCAACCTTCTTAATGTTCTCATCACATTCATATTTCCCCTTCTATATGAAAGTACACAACTTTCATCTCATCATTTATGGTCATTTGACATTTGGTACAATCTACACAGTTTTTACATTTTCATTGTATACTTTGTTTTTCCTCCTCATTGTAATAATGTTTGTACTCTTCAACTTCTTGTTTCATTTTAGACATTGTTATCTTATCCATTAAATCTAAATCAAATGAAATCTTAAATGAAATTTTTGTTGATCCACTTAGTTTTTTTTTTGACATGGAGTTGACAATCCAAGAAGAACATGAATATAATGGATTTGACTCTACTTTGGTAAATCAAATCATAAGGAGTCTTTGGGAACTCCTTTAATAGTATTTCGCTGCATGCAATGGATCAGCATTACCTCTTAGACAATTTATGACCATTTCATGGGATAATAGCATATCTACAATTCTTCCTATAAAAATAAAAAACAACCTTAAAATCAGCCATGACATTATTGAAATAGACATGAAATGAATACTCTTAGGTATTGTTAGAAGAAGACACGGATTTGGCCATAAGAGCTTGAGATGGATCAACCTATCAAGGTTGCAAGGTCTTTTAGCACCAGAGAAGTGGATGGAGGTCAATAATGAAGGTGGTAAAGAGATTAGTACGTTGGATTTATCAACAAGTTAGAAACTATATGTGCTTCTTTGATAATTTTGTTGCTATAAGAAAATCACAACTCCTTACAATTGAATATTGGTATCTTAAAAGCACATACCATCCTATTGGTGTTAATATTGGATCGATATTTTCAAAGAATTCCTAAATGAGAATTATTGTAGCTTCTAGCTAAGCCAGGAATTTTCAAAGATTAGATTCCTAAATAACAAAAATTACATGAGAAGGAAATGTACAATTTAAAGAGTTGAATGTTTTTTATGGTTTGTACATCTATAAAATCGTTAGGTAATATAAAGAAATGGGAAAACATATTATTCAATATTGGAATTCACCCACTCAACTTCTCTAGAAGAAAATTTGTAAGCAATTGCACTAACATTTCCAATACCTAGTTGTACCAAGGTGCAATGAATACAATTTACTACCATATGTTAATTGTAATATACTTAGGGTATATTACTACTATAAATAATATATAATTTCTATCCTAGACATATAATATATATAATCTCACAGGTGTGTGTGTAGAGAGAGATATTATGGTGTAGATAAGCTATAAAGTTTATGAAGAAAGGGTTATTGTCAAAGGATCCACACTACAATGGATTTATCTCAATGAAAGGTGGCTTACAATTTCATAACAAACTGAAACATTTGAAATCTCTTGAGGTAACATGCATACAGAAATTGGCATAGGACATACTCCTTTACTTGGTAATGGAGTTACGACACATCAATCTAAATAGTAGGTAACTAGAGATGTCTAATCATCCCATAACAACCTATACCAAAATGACTCTCAAACTGCAACGATACTCATAAATATTTCTACTTAGTCGAACATATTAGAGTCTAATTAGAACACATTTAGGCTTACTAAGGGCTTAAAATCCATGCTATCTTACAACTATGAACTTTAAAACAACAAAAATTCTTGACCATGACAATCCCCAACCTTCATCATGACTGGTCTAACATTTGATGAACTAGAGATGTGATAATTTTCAAAGCATAAGATGTGATGGTCCCTACCCCAAATACAAGCCCTTTGCGTAACTAGAGAAAACAATGGAAACATTGAAAACTATAGTAAAAAAATGCTGTCATTATCAACATGTAAATTTTGATGCAACCAAACTAACTCAAGTGACTAAGGTTTCAAAAGAAATCGGACTAAAAAACAAAACCCCAAAACCTAAACCACCCCACTACTTACGATTTTATGTTGTTGCATTCATTGCAACCTTTTATTATATATCTATGGTTGATATTCGCAAATCTTATTGCTTCTTACCTTACCACACAATTGATCCTAACCCAAGGCTAAATGCATAACAATAATTCAGTTTGTAGTCATCAATATTACTTTCTCAATCTGATTCAATATGCTTGATCAATTGTATGATTGGTTGGCATAATCTCAATTCCCAACTGAGATCTTCCTTTCACATAATGAACAACCCTCTTGATTTCTTTAAAATTTCTTTCCCTGTGGTCTTGCATAAAGTTATAAACCATACTAATAGTGAACAAACTATAGATTGATTATGAATTATATCCATCAAACTCCCAAAAAGTTGCTTGTATAAAGTAACATCAACTTTTGGAGAATGACTCTCCTTGTTCATTTTAGCACCTGACAAAATGGTGTTTGACAAGGTTTAGAATTATCCATAATATATCGTTTTAAGAATTCAAGTGCATATTTGGATTGATAAATGAAGATACCATCATTTATATATATCACTTGGATACCTAAAATGAAATGGAAAAGACCTAGGTTGATCATTTCAAATGTATCCTTCAACTTCTACTTCATATCAAAGATATAACCCTTAAAGATGTTCTTGATTTTAATTTTGACCTTTAAGTGCTATGAGATGAAACTTGTGACAAAAAATTAAAGAAACCTTGCAAATTTTATCATTTTATTGAACTATTAAGGTCAATAAGCATGCAATGAAGTAAATAAAAAAAAAATAATGTCGATAATTATGTATAATTTTGTCTGATATCTTGGTTCAATTGTTAAGTGGTGGTGATTGAGGCTCTCATGTGCAAGCATATTGTTTGAAGTGGATCGAACTAGGTGCAAGTCTTGAGCAACTTTGGTGGAATAGAGAGCCCTCACCTTTTGCATCTCAACTAAATGTTTTCTTCTTTTAGAGTTGTAAGTCAACCACACTATTTGATTGTGGAAGGACACACACATGTGTGTTTCATTAATATAGGAGGAATAGTCTTGTAATATAATTATGTATACATTTTATATCCTTGACCACTGAGGAAGAGTAGTATGATGAAGGTAGTGATAGTCAAGGGATTATAGTGAATCAATTGAGAGGGATGAAGATAAGTCTTCTATTAAAAAAGGAATAATAAAATCATGAATAAATAAACTATGGAATAAATAAACTACGATATCCTCTTTTGGTGATAATTTAATATGCATCCACCACGAGTTGAATTTCCATCTCCAAGACCTACAAAAATAATCAAATATTAAAATTTTATATGACTAAATAATAATTAAGCAAATAAACAAGCATTTAAACATGTGCAAGACAATATAAGACTAAAATGGAATACCGTAATGGCATCCTCTTTGTTTCGAGAATAAGTTATTCTCTACGAAACAAGGTCAACCAATTGAAGTTGGAATCTAATATGGCCCTTACCCTCCCTCACATTGCTCTCAATTACCCATACCCAATATATCTAGTGTGAGATTGTACAATGTGATGAAAGATGTGCAATATTGAAAGATGTGTGATCATGTAACCATATATCCATTAACATTTATGTATCTAGATCAACAATGAGGTGAACCTTAAAATCATTGATTAGACCATGCACTTTAGTTTCTCTAAAATCCACTGTGCATGAAAATAGTTGAATGTACAATGTGAAATTTTTTCTTTGTACATACAAAACATATTAATAATTAACATTCATGCAAAAGAAGGAAAGTGGCGCATAACAAGAATTGTTCAAACAAAAATTTATATTAATAAAGATAGTCACCAAAAATATGAGTCTTAAACTTATACAATCACTTATTTATCAGTTTTTATCTTTTGTTCACCAAAAATCTCACGGTAGGGGCATCATCATTTCAGTTGACGATGTATTTGGTATGTCCTCTCCTTGTGTTGATTTGGTTTGCATGCTCTCACATACCGTACTTCTAGTGAATTGATGATAACTCTATGGAGGTCGCTGCAAAGGGGCATCACTTGCAATAACAAAAGCAATTACATAGATATGCTTAGTTATTATTGATATAAGTATTTCGTTATTTCCAATATCATTACAATGTTGTTAACCTGTTGGAACAACCAAGACAACTAGACTCTTCATTGGTTGTTCCATTTGTTCCTCTTTCAGTTGAGAAGCATTAGAAAAATGTCCTTCCATTGAAATAAGGAAATTTATAAGTGCACATCAACAATTAAATATTTATAATTATAGTAAATAATTCTATTTTTATAGCATACATACCTGAATTGCTAGGATGTCGACCACCATCAGAAAGCAACTTTCCACTTTAATTTGGTACCTTTTTAGTACCGCTACCCTCACTGCTTTTGTTGCTGTCATGCTTAAAACAAACAATTTTTTTTAGTTATTAGTGATATATAATCAATCATGAATATATTTTACAATTATATTACAATGATGGACTTATTGATGTTATTTACTTGTGTGTGCATTAATGGTGAAAGTGGGGTCTACCCAAAGCTTTTTCGATGTTCCATTAGACCTTGAAAACCATAATTGAAACCGAGCTCCAGGTCTTCTTTGGTGGTAGCTGATTAAAATGTATTTCCTTGCAATTCATAACATCATGTATTTTTCTTGTAATAAATCATTTATTTGTTCGCTACAATGAAATAAATTTGGCTACAACTATTCAATTGACTCTTACAATTTGTTCTTTTGCCTTTTGATATCCACCTTGGCCTAGTTTGTGATGGTCATGTTTTTCAAATATTTTATTTGTTGCTTTATAGGTGTTGGGGATCCCACAAAAACTTTGAAATATGTTAGATATCATAATTTTTATTTAAAACTGAAAAATTAACAGATTTCATTAAAAATATCATATGCACCGTACCTTGGTGAACCATGTGGAGTCTTTTCTTATTTTCTCAACGCCTTCTCCTTTGCATAATCTATGAGTCCCTTCTACTCCTTCTCTAGAGCCATCAGAGGATGATCATAATTAAATTTATTTTACAAATTAACCCTATACTGGTCCCTCACATATTTAAAATTCAAGCCATCTGCTGAGGTGACACCTATTTTGTTGAAGGTATTACCAAACAAGTTGACCATATGGTCAATTATATAATCTTTTAATTTTCTATTTTGGGCATTCCACCATGTTCGAATGCCGGAACCAAAAATATTGAAGGAATTTTCATGCAAGTTCTTATAGAATACACTGTTTCCTAAAAAAAGGATATGATCATTAATTTAAAATAATATGAGATTTGTGCTTTTCAATTACATGATAGAAAATAATTAATTAATTGATTAATAACTTCGATATTTTGTATCTTGATTAGAACTTAGTCCTCGTCCACCAAAAAGGTGATGGGCAGTGTCCTCGTGTTGCTCACACGTGTTCTCCGGGATAGAAATCGTCACAATCAACACTAGTTTATTTTCCAACATACTATGAATTCCTAGCATCTGAAGGGCCATGCTCGGTCGTACCATCATATGCAAAAGCGGTTCCCTCATCAATTGAATCAAGGCCCACATCAAGATCATATTCAAATAGCCTCACGGGTATGGTACAATGTTAATTCTGTGGCATTGGAGCATTACTAATACCAACATCGGTCTGTGTAGGTTGTCCATGCATAGGTGTGTGTGTGTGTGTATTTCAACCAAAATCACAAATGCAACAGCATTATTTACACCAATTTAAAAAATGTAACTACATTATTTCAACCAATTTCATGAACTAGTAAAACCCTAACCAATTCAACTTACAATTTCATGCAGTAAAATTCATTTAACTGTTCAACATATTAACCAAAATTATGGGAAAAATCTAATTGCTGACCTCTACACCTGTAGATCAAGAATTTAAAATCTTGTGAAAGAAGTAGGTAGAAACATAAAATCTAATGTGTCGAACAATGATGGAAAAAAACAATTTCAAATGTTAGCAATGGAAAAATTTATAAATGAGTTGCCTCGCTATGAAAACAAAATTATATAAATTTCACAATTATACATTATGAAGTTAACGTGTAAATCCATATCATGGTATTCAAATTTATTAACATAGCTTTATTTTAAATATCAAGACATTAACTTAAAAATATTGACCTTGAAACAATAAAATTTGAGCTGTGTAGATGAAAAATTGGATGTGTTAGCACATACCTAATAGAAAAACCTGAGCTATGTAGATAAAAAATTCAATGTGCAATACTTGATTTAAAATTTGTAGATCAAACAATCACCAAAAGCAATGTCACAACTATAACAAATTTTTCAAAGTTTGTTTCATGTATATATATTTATAGGTCAACGCTCATCAAACTTTCGACGAACCAATGATATTGTTATAATTGGATAGAAAGAAAAAGTCAACGATCGTTTCCTAAAAACTTGTGGTTCACATGTGTGAAGCATGCAATTAATATTATGACAAATATGTGTCACAATATCAATACAATTGGAAAAGAGTCAAAAGATCGACAAGCGTCGGGGCTCATGAAAAATAATCATTTTTTTTCACACTTTTAATGTATTTTTCAACAATAAAATTGATTTTATCTCAACCATCACAATTTTTCGTCGTATTTTGAACCATATGTACTAGTGCTAGATGTACTAATGATATGTAATATTTTCATATTATGCTATTTAACAAAGCATTGAAATTCCTAGTTCTCTTGTTAATTTCATTTCCAAGTTGGATAACACAATAGACATAGAATACATCATAGTGTCACATATTCATACATATTAGTACAATGGTTTCACATGCCAAAAAAAGATAATAATATAAAATATTAACATTATATTTTATGTGTCCTCTTAATTTACAAAAAAATAAGTAATCAATGACTGTCTCTTTACATATATTTGTCGATGACTCTTATATTTACATGCAAGTCCTCACCTTGGAGTTGCCTATTTTGATATATGAAGAGTTGATTTTTCCACGTTCTAAAGTTTCTCTCTATGGAGTTGCCTAACTTTCTCATTCAAGTCTCTACTCAAGGATTACATACCCTCAAAATAGTTTAATTTCTTTGAATTTGAGATACATTCCTCATTTTTTTGGAGCATTCAATTTATTTATGCACCTAATAGTAATTCCTGAGTGAGCCCACCTAATGTACCTGACAATCACCATCCACCATTGTTGTAGAATCTTGAACTAAAAATTTGATGTTTGTGACCTATATGAAAACCAATGAAAGTGTTTGTTGATATTGGTAATATACGATAGATATTAGATAGGATTTCAAAGTGTTCATTTTTTTCATGTAATTAAATTTCCTTGTCATTTACATTTAATTGTTGCACACACCACCTGTGCACAAAATTTCCACACCTTCATTTAAACATCCATTGGTTCCTGACCCCAAGTGGAGCTTAAAAATAAACCATAATATAAACACATTAAATTCTCTCACTTAAGGGATACAATAATTTTGTAGCAAGGTTAGGACTCTAGGGATAAGTATCCAAACAATTTTCCCTAGTCACTATACTTCAGAGACATGATGTTTGACCATTTAGGGAACCAAAATACTCTAGTATTGATGAACAGGGTCATGAAATGTTTATTGGTAGGCCCACCCTTTCGTGGTTGCACATGGAGAGACCAAAACCAAAGGGATGATTGAGGCACCTTTCCCCTTCAGATCGTCAAGTTCATCTGGATCATTTCCTTTATGATGAAGCTACATGAAACTTGTTAGGCATGTTTTAGAATGAGGTATCTTAGTGACCATTCTATTAGAAATCTTATGTAGAGGTGGATGATGTAGGTGGGAGGGAACTTGTATTAGATAGATTCTTTTCGACTAGAGTTCCCCTAGTGACTTCTCTATGTTACTTTTGATCTTCACTCATTGGCTTTGTGGGATTTGTTCCCCTATTTGAGTTTAGTGTTTGGAAGGACCTTGTTCATATTTCCACTACTATTTTGACAATGTACGTGGTACCCCATTGTTTGGAAAATATTTGAGAAGGATTTATTTTTATAACACTTTATTGTTGTAGTTCTCCTTATAAGACTAGTGTGTGTTTTCTTTTTATATGGTGTTGTTGGAATTTTTCACTCCTTGCTACTCCTAGTATATTACTTGATGCACCCATGCTACACTTTTTATTTGGTTTGACCACATTTCAAAATTTGATCTTCTAGAAGAGAGAGGTTAAGCTTGTAATTGGGGCCTAGGCTGCTTGGCTACTTGGTGGGCTGATGATATTCACAATGAAGTTGGGGAGATAGCAAAATTAGTTGGTTTGTAGACCCCAATTACACCAAAGAAACTGATTGGGTTAGGGTAGAATCACTATCCTTCTCTATTGTAGAATTTGGAAGTAGAGATGCATCACACTTCCATGGAATATTTATGAAATTATGAATCTTGGAGCACATTGAGTTGAGCATGGACCCAAGGAACCCACATAATGGGTCAAATTGTAAAGTGGCACTTCCTTAGCTTGCACAAAACCCACTTAGGGAGACAAGTGTGGGATTTATAGACACACTTGGAGAGCTAGTGCATTTGCTTTGGATAATTCCTTGGCATGGGAACGCCATATAAATAAAAGTGTGCACAAGTGAAATTGGGAAAAACAAGGAAGAAAGAAAGTAAGTGTGTAAGAAGAGATATAGGGCATTGCACATACTGCAGAAGTCATAGTCTTGAGGACACTTAGTAATATGTTAGGAAAAATAGTATGGCATGCATTACTAGAGGTGGGAATATGCATAGGTGAAGTTTGGATGATGATGGTTTCCTCATAGAAATGAAGAGTGAGAGTGCTAAGTTGAGTGAAGATAATTTCAGTTAGATACTAAGTGAAGTGAGAGAATTCCATTCTCACTAAATAAGTAAAGGTGAAATGAGAGTAACTATAGACTAACTAATGTGAAGAGATCTTTACTTGGGTTTAATTAAGGTTCACTTTAGTCAATTGACCTAGAAATGCAGTTAACTCACCCTAATCCACCTCACACCCTTATCCATGTGAGTGACCTGGTTGTCTATAGCTAACGAAGGAATTCAATATAATAACTCAGGTAATCCTCCAATGAAATCCATTGCTTTCCATGTCACTCATGACTCATGTGTGTGCTCAAATATTGACATATGTCATCACATGAGACTGCCACATGCCATCATTAATACCACCACATGTCATACATGCATGACTCATTACTAAAAAATAGGAAATTTCTTTCATTTTTGAATATTGGCATAAAATAACATGCATGCTCATGTATGTATCTGACAGTGCCATGTAACTCCACACAAGGCTATTCAATTTGATAACTTAGGTAATCCTCCAATGAACTCTAGTGCTTTCCATGTCACTCCTGACTCACATGTGTGCTCAAATATTGACAGCCGTCATCACATGAGACTGCCACATGCCATCATTTGATACCACCACATGTCACACATGCATGACTCATTACTAAAAAATAATAAATTTATTTCATGTTTAAATATTAGCATAAAATAACATGCATGCTCATGCATGTATCTGATAGTGCCATGTAACTCCACACAAGGCCATTCAATTTGATAATGTAAACACCTTCCAAGAACAAGGATACCCATCAGTAAGAAAATAGGTTCCAAGGTACGGGAACAAACTATCAATAAGGATAATGACCATAAAGTTGCTCCAACTCCTAGGATGCTCTCCAGACAATGTGTTGGATTCGATGAGGAATGACCCGCTAAGAGGAAAAAAATTACAAGAAAATTTCCCTCAACTTAGAGAAGAAATATGTAGTACAATTGTGTGGTTCCATATCCCTATTGTTAGACGTGGGGCTAACTTAGAGAAGACTCAAAATAATTGGCTGGAAAAATAAAACAATAAAACAATGAAAGACCCTTCAAATTTACCCCTCTACACAAGCTCAAATTTTCACAATGGAAATGGAAACCATCCTCATGTAGGCTTGACTTAGTCTAGAAGCTTTCCTTAGGTATCCATTCCACTAAGTACAAGTTAGAATGAAAAAGGCCACTCCACCCATCATAGTATTTTCTAAATTTGATATCCATGAAGAGAAAGGTTGAGCTTGAGGTTGGGGCCCATTTCATTCCCTCCCGGATTGGTATCATACTTTCCAAAATGAAGTACCAATAGAAACCTAGTTCCTTTTAGTATATTTTGTTATAAAGTTTATAAAGAATCCTCCACATCATGGCCATATTTCCAGGTAGGAGATATCTCTAGGATACTTGGTGATGCATAAATATGTTCCATGGTACTTTGTGGGGTATTTCCAAATAATGTTTCAAATCGGTGAATAAACCTTGTCCCACACCCTAAGTCTTGGAGCATATCAAGGATAAAAAGTTAGTCCACCCAATGACATGATTTTCTAAACTTGATCTTTGTGAAGAGAGAGGTTGAGCTTTATGTTGGGGTGCATTTCATGCCATCCTATATTGGTATCACTTTATCAAAAATAGAGTACCCACATAAACCTAGTTCCTATTCAGCGTATTTTGTTGTGAAAAAGTTGACAAAGAATTCTCCACGTCATGGCCATGTTTATAACTAGGATATATCCCCAGAATACTTGGTGATGTAGAAATATGCTCATAGGTGCAATCCTATTCCATGGGTATGCCATAATTGAGGGTTCATCAACTTGAGTATCATTTATCAAGTTGTGGTGTGTTTCAACTCACTTCCTAAATATATTCAAGTACAGTTGGTGAATCTCTTCCTGATGCATAAAAACCAATCAGAAAGGTAGAATTGTGTATTGTAACCTTCAACAAGTTTTTGATGGTAATGTGGAAATGACGATAGTGTCTGCATGTTTGGATGGTTGAGTTTTCAAAAATTTACCATACAATGCATATACTTATCAATTTATTCAACATAGTTAAGCAAAAATTTCAATGCATCATTTATATACATTGTTTTATAAAAAACTTGTCAATATTAATTACAACTTTTGTTATCTAAATCATATGATTGCAACATGATTGTTTTTGTTTGATGTTATTATGTAGAATCTAGACTAAAAAAGTCCAAAAAAACAATTTCTAAAGCCCCAAAACAACCTTTCTAAAGTGAAAAAATCAGGTGCAGAAAGTGCAGAAACAGGTTAATAAAGTGCAATTTCCAATTCCAAAAGTTCAATTTATGATTCATATTCAACCCCAAAAGTGCAAGTTTTTATTCTAAAAGTGTAATTTTTAATTTGAAAATTGGAATTTTGGTTTGGGAACCTCTTAACCTCAAACTATCGAACATAAAATAAAATCACAGAAGTGAACAATATTCCAAGAAGAAAGGTGGTATTTAAATACATCATTACAACATTTAAGCATAGAACATCATGATAAGAACATGAAAATGCATAATGAGAATGAAAGACATCTCAAATATACATTGTTGTTGTTGAGAACCCATAGGGTCTCCCTTTTATAGTTTTTATAACTAACCAATTTCCTAGAAGTAAGGAGGATCTGGTCCACAAATGTGGGTCCTTGGTCCTAACCGTTTCCATAAAATATGAAACGCCCCAAATTTTAATGAACTTTTGTAGTTGCATTGTCCATGACCTTTCCACCTATCCAGTCCTCTGACTAAAATTCTGTTTAATCTTTCTTCCAATTGGCCTAGTTGGAACACCAGTTGACTTACACTACTCACTTATTGTCTGATGATTGTTTGTTTCCAAAAAATACAGAGGTGTGATGAACCACCAAGACCTTAGGTTCCAATAACCTCCCATCAACACAAAAGTTTGGAGATTCAGGAGGTAAAATTACTTGCTTGAAACACCCCCGCCCCCCATACTTATAGCTTCCTGAATCCCGATCATAGCTCGAAGTTTCATAAACTTAGCTTCTAATAAGGGATTTGTAAATATATCATCAACCCAATCATTTGTTCTACAATAAAGAAGTGAGAAACAATTCTCTTGTACCAATTATCTCAAATAATCGACATGAAGTTCAATATTCTTCATTTTTCTATGGGCAACAGGATTATCAACAACTGAAATAATACCTTGGTTATCACTATAAATAACAATGGAGGCCTAAATAGGAAGCCCAATATCGTTGAGAATTAGATGAATCAAAACTATCTCTATATTTGCATTGACAACACCATAATAATCAACTTCTGTAGTCGAAAGGGAGACTACATTCAGCTTCTTACACGGACAGACCAAGGGTTGAGAACTCAGATGTAAAACATAGCCAAAATTGGACTTTCGGTTGTCAATGTCACTTCCCCAGTTAGAATCAATGTACCTAACAAGAGGTTCGATATTGTGACAATACTTAATTCCATATTGATGAGTTCCCTTAATATAGCAAACAATTCTCTTTGTCGCCTTCCAATGGATTTCCTGAGGATCTTTCATGAATCAAGAGACCACACTAAAAACAAAGGATATATCTCACCGACTGTGGGTTAAGTAAATTAGGCTACTGACCAACTAACGATAGAGAGTGACATTGACTCAAGAAGAATCATGATCTTTCAACAAATTCACTCCTGATTGATAAGGTGCAGCACATGGTATACACCTATCCATATTGAATCACTTAGAAATATCCAAGGTGTATTTGGGTTGAGAAATAAAGATACCATCTTCCATTTTCAAAATTTGAATGCCAAGGAAGAAATGCAAAAGACCAAGATCTTGTAAGTTGTTTGATTACACCCAAAATTAGATTTACATTATTTCCAGTTATGACTAAATCATTAACATACAATGCCATAATCAAGGTATCACCATGAACATGTAATACATAAATACTGTGATCATATTCACAATGTATGAAGCCAATATTAACAAAGAAATGATCAATCTTCTCATACCAAACATGAGGTTCCCGTTTCAAACCATACAATGACTTCTTCAATCGAAAACCAAGAATAGAATCTATCATGAAACTAGGAGGTTTCTCCATGTATATTTCTCTAGTTATATCTCCATAAAGAAAGACAAATTTTACATCCATTTGATGAAGCTCCCATCCAAATCGAGAAACAAGAGAAAGGATAAGTCAAACAGTATTTGTATTTGCAACAAGAGATTTCAGTTTAGTCAATTCATTCTTGCAGAGAAAATCCCTTGGAAACCAAATAATCCTTGTGCATTCAACACCACCATCGAAGGTAAACTTGGTCTTATAGACACATTGAAACTTCATGAAATTCTTTCTTTGCGATCATGTAACAAGTTCCCATGTCTGATTCTTCTTCAAGGAATCAATTTTTGCAGTCATAGAATTTTCCCAATCTAGAAAACCCTGAACATCAACATACTAATTAGAGGAAATTTCAACTCAAAATGGGCCTCCTAAAATGAACTAATAAAATAATAGTTAAAATAATAAAATAATATTTATTAATTTTGGAGGAAGAAAAGAAAAAAACTACTTTTTTGTTTGTATTTTTGACATATCTCTCTGTGTTTTTACTCAAATTTCGAATGGCAGAGCTCCTTGGATGTGGAATTAAATTCCACATCCAATGAGTACCCACTCGACATACTTTTTATGGACCTCGCTACCCCAAAAACAAGAAATACTTGAAAAAACGGAATGATGACATCATCATTCCATTTTTTCAGGTATTTCTTGTTTTTGGGGTAGCGGGGTCTGTCAAAAGTATGCCGAGTGGGTACTCATTGGATTCATAATTTAATTCCGCATCCAACGAGCTCTCCCGATCGAAATTTGAGTAAAAAAACAGGGAGATATGTCAAAAATACAAACAAAAAAAGTAGTTTTTTTTATGATAGCTATCCCCAAATTTATATTAAAAAAGTGTTTAAGACCTATACGGTATTTCAAATTTAAATCAATTTCATTGGCTAACACATGATGACCTGGAATTTGAATAAAAGTTAAAAGGCCCATTTTGAGTTGAAATTTCCTCTAATTGTATCAGGATCATAGGTGTCAAGGACACGTGCCATCAAGGAAACACTGTCACATTGTTTTTAACTGTGATTCTGCTAACCAAATGTTAGTATTTCTAGCATCTGATCCAATATCTTCAATCATCTTAATATCCCATCGAGGTAAGAAATTCATTGGTGATTCATGTAAGATATCATCGTTCATGTGAGTTGAGGAAGTTAGTTTTCTGAATTCAACATTCATAACAAAGAAACTACTATTTGACTTAGGAGCATAATTCATCAATTTGGTCGGGACTCCAAAGACGTATACAGTTGATCTAGAATATTCAAGAATGTCAAATGGTTCACTGTTGAAAGGACCAGAGGAGGAATTCAACATCTTGTTAAATGAAGTTGTTATCTCTAAGGTTGTTTCACCTGTTTATTTTTAAATTTCTGATTATGCTTTGTTTTTATTGTTTTTAATCTTGCTTTGTTTTATATTTTATGTTTGATTGATTGCCATTAGGGTTTATTTCATTACCTAAAATCATCAAAAGCTTCATTCATAAGCCATGAGCCCATATATGTGCAAAAAAGTGTATGTTATATGGTGAATTCTTACAGCTGGCAGCGTTTATCCAAACTGGCAGCATATTATGACTTGGCAGCATTATAATTTCTGATAGCAGAATGTCAAATTGGAATTTCATTCAAAATTTTATTGTTTATTAATATCATGGAATATAAAATGCTAATAATCTTTGTGATATTCATAATTATGAGACATTCGGTATGGACATATTTGAAATAAAAATGCACCCCTGTCCACGAAATCATGAGTTGTGTGGTGGCATTTATGGAAGAGTACACATGTTGTCATGTCAAAGTTGGAACAGTTCATGTAATGAGTACTTGTATTGATCGTGGCCAAAATCAAGTTAATGCACAATTTTCCCCAAAATTCCTCTTATCATTTCGCTGGATTAATTGAAGAGGGGTATTCGCAGGCTTGCTGGTCTATTGTCTATCTCCATTGGTGACGAGCAGCATCATGTAGGGTTTAAATGATTGGGGTTTGCTTTCAAACTCTATGTTCTTGTTTCAGGGTTTGAATTACAATGTATATACTTCCATGCATTTTGAAGCACGCAGCTACAACACAGATTTTCATGTTCAGGGCTGTATAGGGTGAAGGCATCTTAGATCTGCATTATTAACTGAGGCTTGAGGAAGTTCAGGGGTAAGACTTACGAACCTTTTTGGTTGTATTTTTACTGTCATCTTCATTCAGTCAAGCTTGTAAATCAATCAAATTAGAATCAGTACAGGCATAGGTGCATTATTGACAAGCTAGATGCTAGCATGAAGTGAAGACTTACCACAGAGGTAAGTGCAGCAAATTGTGTGTGTTTTTGTTTGAGATTTAAAGCTTGTCGGTCCACACAGTAGAGTTGGAATTTCTTTAGGGTTTCAAATGTCGAAGGGAAGAAATGGAGAAGAACATAGACTGGTTGCAGTCTAAGTTGGAACCTATTGCAAAAGATCACTACTTTCTCTTTGATTTTCCGGGGCAGGTCGAGCTCTTCACTCTTCATTCAAATGCCAAAAATATCATTCTTGAAATGACCAGAAAGATGGACTAACAGTCTTGCAGTAGTACACTTAGTTGATGCCCATATTTGTAGTGATCTTGGGAAATATATCAGTGCTCTGCTGCTGTCTTTGACAACAATGTTGCATCTAGAACTGCCACATATTAATGTATTATCCAAGATGGATCTTATTGAAAGTTATGGAAGGCTCGATTTTGCAGGATTTATCATATTTACAACAACATATAGATCAGGATCCTCATTCTGCTAAATATAGAAAACTTACGAAGGCATTGTGTGAGGTGATTGAAGACTTTTCCTTGGTTAGTTTTGCAACCTTGGACATCCAGGACAAGGAGAATGTTGGGAATTTTGTTAAGCTTATCGATAAAACCAACACATATGTCAACTAGCATGCTACCTCAAAAGATACTTGAAACACCTGTAGGTGCCATTGTTGATCCTGTATTGCCCACATCAAATGGGGTCAGGAACATAGACTATAAAGATCAGGTGGATTTTTCAAGGATTGAATACCAAGCAAGATCCAATGCTAGAGGTGCATCATCTTTTAAAAAGTCTAGTGGCAAGATTACCGCCTCGAGCACAATCGGTTTATCACCAAGATGAAATTGGGAACATTTCTACCTCACATTTGATAGTGCTTCCAGTGATTCCAGATTTCAAGGAGTTGAGTTAGCAATTTGATCTCATCATCTCCAGACTATTAAGGATTTGGTCAATATCGTCCAGTAGCATTTAAGCATATAATGATACAGATGGCAGACACCTAAAAACAAAGAATTATTTTTATATTTGATGGCTGTTAAAGTTCAATGGTTTCCAGATTTCCAGGCATCGAATCAACATTTCAGCAACTAACCTTACAGGTGGCAGACCTCATCGAAGAGGCAGAGGACCAAATAGTTTCAGATTTCTTGTAACTAGTTGTAATTAAGTTAGCAATAGTGAGTTGATGTAATGGATATAAATTCTAGAATTGTTCATTGTATAGAGGGGGGGGAGGTTGGCAATTTTGGAGAATGCAAGCCCTGTTTGGAGCTTTGCCTGTATGACATAGACTTTATGCAGCTTCTGTACAGGTTCTATTTTTGAATGAAACATGATGATGATTTTCTTCTGTATGTTATGAATTGGTTTTCTGATAATTTTGTTATGCATATGGTCCATTACATCCCATTGCACTAATTCTTATTGGGAAATACAATTATCCTTACACTGTAGAAAACAAAGGCAGTTTCACTTCTTTTCTTTATGATCATAGTAACCTTGATATTGAACTGTGCATTTTGTCTTATGTTATACATTTCCCGTGGATTACCTTGCAGCTCTGATTTTACACCAGCCTATCTTTTCAGCAATGTTTTGATTTTTCTTATATTTCTTATATGATACCAATCCAATTTTCTGATAAACTCTGTGGGTCTTGTATAGTTTTCATAATATACCAGCATGTGCAGTGATAATTGTGTGATTTGTACAGACAGCCTTGGTTTCATATCAGTGTAGTTCTTCAATGATTGTTTGACTTTACTCACAGCCTTTATGTTATACCAGCTTGTTACATTGATAGTGGTGCAACTTTTCCCATAGCTTTGATTGTATATCAGTTTGATTCTCAGTTTTGATTTCATTGATTTGTACATTTGAGAACAATATTTCCTTAAGCTTGAACCCCTGTAGTCTAGGTTCAACTTTAGGGATAACATAAGTATTTTCATTAAAGATCACACGTATGCTTAAGATGATCTACCATTTGACATGACCAAACAGTCTATAGGATTTCGACTCTTTAGAGTATCCCATCATGATGCAAGCATGGATCTTTGCATCCAATTTTCTTTTACAGTTATCACTGATATGTTCCCAAGAAACACATACATAGGTTTTGATGTGTCCTATAGAGTATTTCCTAACATTCCATTTCTTGACTAGAGTCGTGTCAGTGATTTCTCTATTCTATACAAGGCTCAAGAGATAATTGAAGTAGTAAATGGCTTTTGCCCAAAATTTTGTTAGGAAATATTTGGTTTTTCAATTGTGGTTCACCTACCCCCCTAGTAGGGCTTTCTATGTCCACAGGAACAAGTCATAGGGGGCCCACCCAAAGGGGTCTCACCCCATTCACTCTGGTTACAGAGCTAACCCGATGGTGACATCAAGTGAGGCCCTTATATATCAATGTATAGCCACCTGGGGATTTGGCCCCAAGAAATTCTTCCCACAACTTACAACACTTGACCACTTGAGCTAGGCCGCCAGGCTCAAGAAATATCTAGTTTGTAGTAGGCACTTGGCCATTTCTACCAAATTCAAATTCTTCCTCTCTACGATGCCATTATGTTGAGGGGTTTTAGTGGAGAGAGATTCTTCAAACTGTCATCTCACATATTCACCACCATTGTATGATCTCAATAATTAATGGGTCATCCACACTACTTCTCATCCACAACTCTAAATTCCTTGAATCTTTCAAATATTTGACTCTTATTATTCAAGAAACATACCCATGTAAATCTATATAAATCATCAATAAAGGTCAAAATATACTCCGCACCTACTAATGAATGTTTCTCCATGCAAGAAAAATAACTGTGAACAAGCTCTAGTCATTTATGTGCATGGCATGATTTCCATGAATCAAAGGGTTATTGATGATGTTTTCCAAGCATACATCCTTTACAATATCTATAAGGTGTAACAACATTTGGAATGCCAACAACCATATTGTGAGTTACCATCATCTGCATACTTCAAAAGTTCAGATGGCCAAGCCATTCATGCCAAATTCAACTTCTATCATTGGTTTGAGCAACAAGTGCAGTCGATCCAATTGTTTGGGAAACATTCATGGGAGGATCACATAACTTATAAAGTCCATATTTGGGATCCAAAACCCATGAAGAAACAGTTTCAAACCCAAGCCTCATATCCTTTACGATAAAGTGATATGACTAAAACTCAATAGTTTTCTTAGTCTTTGTCAGTTGAGAAACCGAAAGCAAGTTTGAACTCGAGATTGGTGCATGATAGACGTGGGATATGCAATTGTGCTAGCATTTAACATCACCATTTCTAGTGGCAGTGAGAGCGTAATCCTCAATGACATAAATCTTCTCTTTAGGAGAACCACTTAAGAAAGATAATAGAGAAGCATCCTTTGCCATATAATGAGTACACCTAGAGTCAACTATCCATTCAATCTAAGTGATGTAGGAATTAAATTCCTAGGAAGTACTGACAAAGAAGGTATAATTTTTCAGGAGGTTGATTGGTTGACTGTTTAGTCGATGCACTATCCTCAAGGTGCTTGAACTTCCCTTATAAACCCTTCATATTCTTCCAACTTTCTTCTTGACATGTCCTAACTTGGAATAATAACAACATGTCTTCTTCTTACAATCCTTCTTCATCGACAACACCTCTTTAGTATTCCCCTTTCTAGGTTGGTTGATACATTCTAGTCATTGATCTTGACGAACACACTCTTTAAAGTTTGTCTTGACCTTTCCTTTCAATAGATGAGCTTGATGTTTGCTACCAAGCTTCCCTTATTTAAGTAACTTCTATTGATTCTTAATCAACAAATCACAAAAGTATCGAAGGTAAAATCCTTACCATCTTTCTTGTGTGACATCCAATTGTCTTGAAAGGAGGAACATAAGACATTGTATGGTGTCTTCAAATTCATCAAAACTAGCTCAATTAGTTGTCTATCCTTCTTCATAAAATGTTTTCCACATTCACCTAATTTCCACTGTATCTCCTTGATACATGCTAATAGTCCTCGATCGGATCAAAGGAAAGATGTTATATAGGGATCAACTCTTTCTCTATTTGTGTTACTTCACCTTCATTTATTTGGTTGAATAGACTCTTCATTTTTTCCAGATGATATGAGTACATTTGATCCCACTTGTATGAAAGCGAATATCCCTTGAAATGCAGGTTGTGATAACACCCACAAATTCATTCTTCTTAATGTCAATGGATCGACATCCATCAGGTCAACAAAAGTAGTCTTTGTGAATTTACACAATAATTTAATATTAAAAAAGGTCTCCATATATGTTTCCTAGATTGCATAATTCAGAAGAAGCATCACATCATTCAGAAGAAGCATTATTTGCAATATTCATCCATTCAAATAACATCGCAGAAAGCAGGTAAATAGAAAGATGCAAGAGACACGTAGTTTCCATCAGATATTCATCATGTCATATTAACTTCGCATTGAAACTGCAGGTTCTCAAAAAAATTCCGCAATTCATATCCCACATCAAAGATAGATCACAGATGTGCTTTCTAAGTACACAAAAGATCTAAATATAATTTCTCCCAAAAGTCTCGTTTACATTACAATCCTAGATCTATTTATAGGCTTGCACCTTTTACAATGTGGTCCACTTAGATCGACTTCCTAACTACTTGGACCAAAAACTACAAAATAATGACCAAGATCTACAAAATATGACCAAAATATACAAAATATGACCAATCTACCTTGCACGACATCTTTTTCCTTGTGCATCAACTTTGACCTTGCACATCATCCTCGGTGTTGCGCAACTAACTATCTCCAAAACTGTTTGCCAACATATAGAAATAGTTAGGACCATCGACCCACATTTATGGACCAAATCCTCCCTACTTATAGGAAGTTAGTTAGATGTAGAAACTATAAAAATGATACCCTATGGGTTCTCAACAAAACCAAGATCAATTTGAGATGTATTTCATTCTCATTATGCATTCTAATGTTCTAATCATGAATCATTGTACTTAAGTGTTGTAACGTTGTCTTTAGACACCACCTTTCTTCTTGGAATATTGTTCCCTTCTATGATTTTGTTTATGTTTGATAGTTCGAGGTTAAGAGGTTCCCCACCATGGTATAGGAGCTTACGATTTTGACTTGGACCTGTTGTCTTTAGATTATGCTTAGTCTGATATAGGTTTGATTGACTCCGGGAAAATATTTGTCCACTGATACATGTTCTTGAACTTTGATCAAATTTTTTAGATCAGAAAAATGACTTCTAAGGTAGAACTTATTGTTCTTAATGGACATAATTATGCAATCTAGGAAACATATATGGAGACCTTTTTGAGGATTAAATTATTGTGGAAATTCACAAAGACTACTATTGTTGACCTGATGGATGTCGATCCATTGACATTAAGAAGAATGAATTTGTGGGTGTTATCACAACCTACATTTCAAGGGATATTAGCTTTCATACAAGTGGGATCAAATGTACTCATATCGTCTAGAAAAAATGAAGATTATATTCAACCAGATAAATGAAGGTGAAGTAACACAAATAGAGAAAGAGTTGATCCCTATATAACATCTTTCCTTTGATCCGATCAAGGACTATTAGCATGTATTAAGGAGATACAATGGAAATTAGGTGAATGTGGAAAACATTTTATGAAGAAGGATATAAAACTAATTGAGCTAGTTTTGATGAATTTGAAGACACCATACGATGTCTTATGTTCCTCCTTTCAAGACAATTGGATGTCACACAAGAAAGATGGTAAGGATTTTACCTTCGATACTTTTGTGATTTGTTGATTAAGGATCAATAGAAGTTACTTAAATAAGGGAATCTTGGTAGCAAACATCAAGCTCATCTATTGAAAGGAAAGGTCAAGACAAACTTTAAAGAGTTTGTTCATCAAGATCAATGACTAGAATGTATCAACCAACCTAGAAAGGGGAATACTAAAGAGGTGTTGTCGACAAAGAAGGATTGTAAGAAGAAGACATGTTGTTATTATTCCAAGTTAGGACATGTCGAGAAGAAAGTTGGAAGAATATGAAGGGTTTATAAGGGAAGTTCAAGCACCTTGAGGATAGTGCATCGACTAAACAGTCAACTAATCAACCTCCTGAAAAATTATACCTTCTTTGTCAGTACTTCCTAGGAATTAAATGCCTGCATCACTTAGATTGAATGGATAGTCGACTCTAGGTGTACTCATTATATGGCAAAGGATGCTTCTCTAAACTCTTTCTTAAGTGGTTCTCCTAAAGAGAAGATTTATGTCATTGAGGATTACGCTCTCACTGCCACTAGAAATGGTGATGTTGAATGCTAGCACAGTTGCATATCCCACGTCTATCATGTACCAATCTTTAGTTCAAACTTGCTTTTGGTTTCTCAACTGACAAAGACTAAGAAAACTATTGAGTTTTGGTCATATCACTTTATTGTAAAGGATATGAGGCTTGGGGTTGAAACTGTTTCTTCATGGGTTTTGGATCCCAAATATGGACTTTATAAGTTATGTGATCCTCCCATGAATGTTTCCCAAACAATTGGATCGATTGCACTTGTTGCTCAAACCAATGATAGAAGTTGAATTTGGCATGAATGGCTTGGCCATCTGAACTTTTGAAGTATGCAGATGATGGTAACTCACAATATGGTTGTTGGCCTTCCAAATGTTGTTACAACTTATAGATATTGTAAAGTATGTATGCTTGGAAAACATCATCAGTAACCCTTTGATTCATGGAAATCATGCCATGCACATAAATGACTAGAGCTTGTTCACAGTTATTTTTCTTGCATGGAGAAACATTCATTAGTAGGCATGGAGTATATTTTGACCTTTATTGATGATTTATATAGATTTACATGGGTATGTTTCTTGAAGAATAAGAGTCAAATATTTGAAAGATTCAAGGAATTTAGAGTTGTGGATGAGAACTAGTGTGGACAACCCATTAATTATTGAGATCATACAATGGAGGTGAATATGTGAGATGACAGTTTGAAGAATATCTCTCCACTAAAACCCCTCAACATAATGGCATCATAGAGAGGAAGAATTTGACTTTGGTAGAAATGGCCAAGTGCCTACTACAAAGTAGATATTTCTTACATATAGGAAACATTACATAATGTTATGATGGCAGATCTGTTTATGCATCGATTCTCCTACTGCGATATGAATATCTTGATATGATGAATGATGATATGAATTAATGATAAATGAACCAATGATTGATCTGTGAAGTAATGGTGCAATAGTTGAATAGTAGATGCGCAAACCCTCCTTCTTACTGCAGAAACATGGTTTTAACAGTTCTCCCTTGAACATCTTAGGTGACACCTCATCTACTCCGTAGGTGTTGCTGGACAGGGTAAAACCTGTTTGGGTCGATACTTAGGGAGATCACTGAGTTAAGGGTCTTGGAAGAGAGTGAACCCCTGTCGATAGATCTGTGTCAACAAATGGTTCCATTTCTAGGACCGTAGTGCAAAGGAGAAGGAGGACATGTTGTGGCATCCGGTGAAACTAGAGATTCAAGATGGTTCGACAAAAAGGCTCAGGAATTTGCGATAGAGGATAATCAGAACCCTAGATTGACGAAAAAACAATGGTTGGGAAGATACCTATATTATGATCTCCATGAGTACTTTTTATCTGAGTTTCCAATCATCTTGTATGAGTTGTTGGTGCAGTTGACCTATCAGAAGACAAATTTCCAAGGAGGCGAGCCCACTTAATGGACCCCAGATTTGATCCAGTAGCTACAAGAGGTAGATAACATGGTGTTAAGGGATATCGAAGTTTTGCTTGACAGCATATTGGAAGGCTATATCACTGAGTTCATTGTTGACACAGTCAAATATTACAGTGACACAGAAAGGGAGTTCTTCAAAGGACCAAAAGGTAGGTTTTTGTTGTCATCATAACTTTCAATTAAGATGCTCATTTGTGAAAAAGGCATATTGACAATGAACTCCCATGAGTAGATCCCTATGTGCAGAGGATGAGGATACCATGGAGATGAGAGTTGGATGGAATGATATGGGGTAGATGGATGGGAGTTATGACAAGACTGTGAGGGAAGCTGATGAAGGAAGTGGTCTTTTCCGATGTGGATTAAGGTTTTGACAAGAGAAGAGGCAGAGAACAAGATAGATTCCTACTATGACCGAGACATGAGGCTACGAGAGAAGATCACAAGGGATGAAGCAACCCTACAATGACGAAGGAGACGACCAGGCTAAGCCCGAGCCCAAAGAAATACCAACCCAGAGAAACAATGTACCCACACCTCCGTGCACTGTGCCACACTCAGGAAGAAATACAAGCTCAACACCAAGTTGTTTGACATGTCATCAACACTCTAATAGTAGCGGATCAACGAACATAGGAATAAGTCCCACTATGGCAGACGATGATGATAAGTTACCTCTATTTCAGGAGAATGGGATTGAGGATCCTGAGCAATACTAGTTTCTATATGAAGTAGTTTGGGCTGTAAATCAAGTTTAGGATGACGATGTTAAGGATTGATCCAAGACTCTAACCGAGATCAGAAAAGGATTGATCGAGGAGTTCAGAAAGCCTAAGTCTTAAGCACAATATATCACAGATTTAAAGGAGATCAAGCAATATCCAAATGAGATTGTTTGGGATTTTGATCAATGGTTCAAGACGCTGAT
Organism: Pseudotsuga menziesii; assembly: GCA_001517045.1. Classification (NCBI taxonomy): domain Eukaryota; kingdom Viridiplantae; phylum Streptophyta; class Pinopsida; order Pinales; family Pinaceae; genus Pseudotsuga; species Pseudotsuga menziesii. The sequence goes on from LPNX010687957.1 coordinate 479,945, forward strand.
GGAGAAAGTAATTTTTGGAATGAGTGATGTACAACACAAGGAGTGGTTCATCACGACATTGGTACCGCATATCAGGATTCCCTTGATGGAGAGATTGCGACACAGAGCGAAGCTCTCGAGATCGTGATGAAGCTGGAAGCTTCACCTGTTGGAAAAACTGGAGTTGGTATGAATCATATACAAACACAATTGGTGAACTTGACAATCCAGTTGCAGGATATCAAGAAAGGAAGAGAGCATCATGAAAAAATATGGTGTACTCGATGTCATGCAGAAGAACATCATAAGGATCAGTTCCTAGATTTTTGAAATTACCTACTGTCAGGAGCTCCAAATCCCTTGAGTCATGGCGACATGCCATGGTGTGTCTGCCAAGTTTTACATCAACACGAATATTGTGTGTTTATGGAGAATATGGTCTCGAAGCCGACAAATTTGTATTGCATGTTTTGTTGATCTGTTGGGCATGAAGACAAGGATCGTCGATCATATGATTTGCTCCAGTAGAGGCAGATGGATTCATATTATGTGAAGGGAGAAGACCATCGAACGACGGAGAGACCACCACAGCAATAGTAACCACATGTGGTATAGCCACGACTACAGCCACAGTTTCTACCATAGCCGCAACCGCAGTTTTCTTTGCCATCACCACAGTACAACCAAATGCAGTATGCTCCATAGTAGCCACAGTACACTCATCTGCAATATACTCAACCACAGTATGAGCAACCATAGCTAAATCCCCTGCAGAAAAAACAATTCAATCAACCGCAGTATCAATAGTAAGGAGGATTTAACGGAGGATTCTGAGGAGGACGAGGTCACAGTCCTGTGTAATGTTATAATTGAGGAGTACTGGGACATTATCAAAAAGATTGCTTGAATTACAAGCACAATGTACTTATTGTATCGTCATGGATCACACTGCTGATAAATGTACGCAATTGATTGTGAAGTGGGAAGCAAGGAACATTCTGCATTTGTAAAACCAGAACCTAAACTAGAATCAGAAACATAACCAAAATGCAAATCAAAACGCAAACCATCCAGTGAATCCACAACTGAACCAGAACCATGGACCAGCAGTTGCAACGATCTTAGCAGAACCCAGAGTTCAGTCTGCTGATGTTGTTGTAATTACTTGTGGAGGTGCGACGACAGTAGACGATGGCCCTATTCCACAATTTCAATTGGCTGGAAAGAAGAAGGTGTAATCTAATGTTGACACTAAGAGGGAAACATTTTTTGAAGCACGTGATGCAATCAGAAGAGATCTAGATAAGTTTCATGTTTATGAGATGCTACCTTATTTTTATTCCACTTTGGTGGAAAGACCATCGCGATAGCATGGTACCTTGAAAAACTTCTTTGAAAGTTGTATGTCGCTTGAAAAAGACCCTGATGCGCTTGTCGAGATCGTGAGTCTGCTACATTGACCAGAGAAAGGGCAGATGGATTATGTTGTGATTTCCATGCACAAGAAGAAAACAGGGAAAGAGATGAGATAACATATTTAGATTGGGGATTATGAGGTAGATTCAGTCATTCTGGATCTAGGCTCGGATGTCAACATTCTGACAAAACATACATGACAGAAGATGGGGAGCCCATAGTTGGTTTGGTCCCCTGTGCAGTTGTGAATGGCTAACTAGGATAGAGTTACATTGATTGCGCACGTACCACATCTAGTAGTGGAAGTTGAAGGAATGAAGACTTATGTAGACTTTGATTTTATTGAAGTTGTTGATGGTGGAAGCTCGTATCCCGCACTGCTGGGGATTGGATGGGATAATGACATTCTGGCGGTGATTAATTTCAAGAATTGTGTGATGACGTTTGAGGACCACAAAATCAGATTCATGTCCTCGATGGATCCAAACGAAGGAAGAAGGTATGTTGAACCAGTTAAGGAAGAAGTTGTAGGGGGATGGGACCATGCGTACAACATCTCATAAGACTATATCTAACCTACTGTTGACAACGAGTTGGGATGGCGAAGTTCTCACTCTGCATCTTTAGACTTTGATGATTCCTTGGAGAATTGGCAGAAACGAATGGATGAGGTATTGATTCATAAGTGTGGTTTAATCACTCAATCATTGTGGCGAGTCGCAACAGAGATTGTTGAGTTACCAACCTATGAGGGACTGCATGAGTTATCTGGATTTCTTGTTGAATTTGAAGATAAGGTGTCATAACATAGAGGTTGTTGGCATTGGATGAAGCATTAAAGGCTACTCGAGAAGAAGTCGGTCAATTGGTGATCATAGTGTCGAAGGTTAATGTAATTTCACTTCGTCGAAGAAGAACAATACCGAGCAAAGAGATATGATGGATAGAATGATCCCAATGGTCATCTTATTGCATGTCAAACCATGTGGGTGTTATGGCCAAAGGGTGAATGAGTACATGCTTTTGTGTATACATTGGATGAAATACCGCGGCAGTGGTATGTATCAGCTGAGCTGCATAGAGAGATCATGACATGGGAGGATTTTTTAATCTATTTTAGTCACACCTTCAAATTTGGATATACTAATCTAGTCATTCATAGTGTGCTACAACATATCCGCGACTTTGTTTTTAAGGTAGTTTCAGTAGCATATCTGGTGGACCCGCATGAAGCACCAATGATGCAATCAATGGCACAGTGTTACAATGTGACATGAGGGTCTGATGATGGTGATGATCCAAGGAAGATCAACATTCTAGAGATAGAAGGAAGCCAGGATATTGTGATACCTAAGATACCGACAGACAAAGTCAATAAGCCATTGAAGATTCATAAATTCAACATTGGGACAGAGGAGCAACCAAAGTTTGTGAATATTGGGGACTACTGGGATGAAGAAATAATGGCAAAGATCATTGATATGTTGCATGAGTTTCAAGATCTATTTCCGACAAATTTTTCTGAAATGAAGGAGATACTAGGAGATTTGGGATAAATGAAGATCCCTTTGAAGCCAGATGCAAATCCAGTGCGACAACATTCGTATCATCTGAATCTGTGATACAAGGAAAGAGTAAAGGCTAAGCTCGATAGTATGTCGGACGTAGGAATCATAGAACCAGTTGAAGAATACGAGTGGATCAGTCCTATGATTGTGAAAGATAAACAAATAGGTGAGGTTCAAATCTGTGTTGATATCAGAAAGATGAATGACGCATGTCTTCATGATCCATTCCCAACAACGTTTACTAATGAAGTATTGGAAGAAGTAGGCGATCAAGAGATCTATTTGTTTACATATGGATTTTCTGGCTATCATCAAATCAGGATTGCAAAAGAATATCGGCATAAGATGACGTTTGTAACTGAATGGGGATGTTATCAGTATATAATGATTCCATTTGGACTAAAAATGCACCTGCGATATTCTCTAGGATTGTAGTTGTTGCATTCAAGGATTTTATACAGAAGTTTTTGGTAGCATACATGGATGACTAGACATTTTATGGACTGATAAAGGATCATCTCGCCAATATGTGACTAATGTTGGAGAGGTGTCACCAACATCAGATTGCACTAAATTAGAAGAAATACATATTTTGTGCACCTTTTGGGATGTTTCTAGGGAACATTGTATGTAATGAAGGACTACCGGTCGATCCAACTAAGATTGCTTTGATTCTGAACTTGCCACCACCTACGAATGTGAAGCAACTTAGAGAAATGCTAGGCCATACTGGATACTATAGCAAGCTCATTAGAAGATATTCCACAATCACAACACCTATGGAGAATTTGTTGAAGAAGGATGTGCAGTTCACATGGAGTTAGGAGTGTCAGGGAAGTTTTGACACCTTGAAGATGAAGATGGCTACAACACCAATACTAGTTTTTCCAAATTGGACGAAGGAGTTCCATGTTCATGTTGATGTGTCATTAACCACGCTGGGAGTGTTGCTAGCACAACTAGGGGAAGGAGATATTGATCACCCGATTTCTTTTTGTAGTTGAAAGATGTCATCTATGGAGAAGAATTATACTACGACAAAGAGAGAAGGATTGGAAATGGTCTACACATGGCAGAAGTTTTGACACTATCTGTTGGGAGGTCATTTCATGACATTTACAAATCACTTTGTGTTGAAATACCTAGTGAATAATCCTATGTTGGGGGGAAGATATGTCGTTGGCTACTTCTCTTCCAAGAGATTTATTTCGAGATAATTGTGAAGCCAGTTCACTTGAATGCAGGACCTAACCACTTGTCGCAAATAGAGACAGGCGAAGAACTGACGAACATTGAAGATGGGTTACCTGACATGCAACTATTCAGATTTGGAATGGTTGACAATTACTATAAGAAAATAGTTTAGTTTTTGGTGACAAGAACAAAACAAGAAGGACTCACCACAAATCAGAAGAAGCATTTGGTAGTTTGAGCTGATTGCTAGAGAACTCTATAAGATGGGACCTAATGAGATCTTATGACGATAGGTCCTACCGCATGAATAGGAAAGGGTCTTGGTGGAAGAACATGCAGGATTTGTAGCTGGACACTACCGAGGTTTCTCTATTGCAAGGAATGTACTCTACACATGGATTTGGTGGCCAACTCTCAACGGGGATGCGACAAACTACACGAGGACTTGCAATGTTTGTCAAAGGATTGGGAAGCCATCACGGAGGGATGAGATGTCGGTAGTACCTCAGGTGATGCTGCATCAATTTGATAAATGGGTAGTGGACTTTGTGGGATCAATAAACCCACCCGAAAAGAGAACCAGTTTGCGCTACATCATTATAGTGACGGATTATCTGACGAGATGGGCAGAAGCCGCACCAGTTGTAGATTGCACCATTGCGATGACAAAAAGGTTCCTGTTTGACAATGTTGTCACTCATTTTGATTGTACAAAGATATTGATGAGTGATCAAGGGAGTCACTTCATCAATCACACCATCTATGCGCCAGGGTATTTTTTAAGGATTCTAATATTATACTTAAGTATAGTATTCTAGGCGATTGTTTTGGGTTGAAAAAAACATGATTATAGATATGTAGGTGAATATTAAATATGAAACATAAAATTAACACTGAAATTTGTAAATTTTGGTGAATATTATGATAAGAAAACATATTCTAGGTAAATATAGGAAATATTAGACACTAAAAATGACCAAATAGCGAATTTATGTTTTGAAAAAAACCCAAAAAATAGCCAGTTGGCGAAATTTTGCCACTAAAAAATATTGTGCTAGTATAAGCTGATAGAAGAACTTCAGATACAGCACAAGAAGAGTACCCCATATCATCCATAAGTGAATGGCACAGTTGAGGCATTCAATAAGGTGTTGAAGAATGCGCTCACAAAGATTTTCAATGCAAATTATGACGACTAGGATTTGAATATTCTAGCAGTATTATGGGCGTATCGCACCACTTGAAAAAGGTTGACAGGGCAGACACCATTCAAGTTGGTGTATGGGCAGGAGGCAGTTATGCCAATGGAGTACATTGTTCTGAGTTTGCACATTGTGGAAGCAACCGGAATGGATGACAAAGGAGCATTACAGGAACTCCTAGCTCAATTGGTGCATCTAGAAGAAGACCACTTTGTCGCAGGATTTCATCAGCATGGTGAGAAGGACCGACATAAATATTGGCATGATCGATATATCAAGAACAAACACTTTTAGCAAGGAGACCCGGTGCTGCTATATGATAGTAAGTTTTCTAAGCATCTAGGTAAGTTGCGAATGCATTGGTTGGTTCCTTATGTTATCAATTTCATTATTGAGGGAGGTGCAATATAGCTGCAACAATTGGATGGTGTGATGTTGCCTAAGTTGGTGAATGGCAGCCGACTGGAGCCCTATAGGACAGTCCTGGTTCTACGTGATGCTTGAGGCATTGCGCAATATGAAAAAAAAATATTTGTTTTTGCATAAGATGGTAGTTAGGAGGATGGCGCATTAGGAGTAGGTGGTTGCACAGGTAGAGGTGTTTAGGTCGCAGTTAGGGAACCATGTCACGATGTCTGAAGGGACGTGATAGAGTCAAATCGATAGTAAATGTAGTAGTTAAACCAGTTATCCAGTGGTGCTCTTGGATGAGACGTGCATTAATGATGGATTCGACCGTTAGATCGAGATGATCGGTGGTGGATTCATGTGATAAATGGAGGATTTGGTCGCAATGATTAAGAAATCGTTCACACAGTTGATTCAACGCTATAAGAATTGGTAGCAGGCAGGTTGAAATCACCATTGTCATGATTGAATTGTCAAGATTGAATTGTCGAGTTGAGTTGCAAAGTTGAGTTGCAGAGAAGAGCAAGACCGAGGTGCAATGTTGAGAACTTGTTCGGTGATTGTGAGGAATGTCAAGTGAGCCAATACTAGTAGAAATTTCCAGTGGGAGAGATTCGCTAGTTATTAGGGTGTAGATTGAGTAGGAAACAGCCAGCATGCCGATGGGATCATCATCAATCCCAAAGAAGAAGAGGGGGCCTCAGTGGCCCAAGTCCCTTGTACCAAAGAAGTGATCAACAAGAACTTCTGCGTGGGCACAAGAAGAAGCGATATAGTAGACATGACCATCAACATCAGTAGCTGAGGACTCCACGACCAGGACTGGGGTGTCCACTGTGGACATCCTTAGCTATGTTCCTCCATGCAAACATGGTGCCAAGCCGCGCAAGCTAACAAAGAACCAGAGGTATCCGGTCAGGATGCTGGCAATACCGTAGGGGGTGGGATGCACCATGGAAATCATGCACTGCATCATGAAGATGAAGTACGAATATCACGACCTACTGACATCAACTAAGATCACAATGGATCCATTTGTACCAATGACGGAGGAAGACAGCGTCCCAATAGCGCGCACTTTGCACGAATAGGCGCGAGGATTAGAGAAGTCAAGGATTTTAGACCTCATCAATATGCCGCATTTCAAAAGGTTGGTGGAAGCCAACGCATGTACAAATTTTTTTTTATCATGTTTTCACGGAGGCTATATGTGGATGGATTGGCCGGTGCCAGTCACTCTAGAATTGATTTCATAGATCACGGGGTTGTCGAGGCCCAATCCGTCACAATACTTTCACGGCAAAATGACTAGCTGCAAAGCTAAAGAATAAGTTTGGGATGCATCACAAAAAATGAGCTTATGTGGTGGATACTATGAATGACTAGGTTTTAGCATCCCAACAAAAATTATAGCCATGAAGGTGGTAAGGCAGAACCGACCCAATCAATGCACTTCTGGGGTCATCGCGTGTGTTGAGCAGTGCACCCAAGGCGTACAAATGAACTGGTTATTTTTCTTGTTGAACTAGTTGATAGAAGATGCAATAGCGGTACAGGCAGGGAAGCGACCATTCACTTATAAGTGGTTTCTCATTTTGATTGCGCTAGTTGCTTGGATGGAGCCCGAGGACTACCAGGGCATGGATGTTGAGGTTTCCAAAGTATGCAGAGTGGCGCGATATCAGAAACTCTGGTACATCAAGGAAGTGGAACGTTTAAGGGACTACTTAATACAATTTTGGTTGTATTGGGAGGTGCTACAGGCTATAGCCATGAAGATCTCGCGCTTATCAGAAGAAGTATCGGTAAAGTATCAATGCATTGTCCGGTTTGCAATGGGGTCACATGCCATTCATGTTTAGGTATAGAGGGACCCAGAAAAATAGTGGTTGGCCACACTCTACAAACTTACCGATGCAGAGCTGGATGCCATCATGGATGACTGGCTTATGGAGTGGCGAGAACTACTCGACGTGAATGAAGTATCAAACATTGTGACAGGTCCACCAGGCGATGCTCCGATGGACACTGCACCCAACCAATAGAGTGAGCAAGAGTCAGATGAAGCATCAATAAGAACCCCAACATATTCAAAAATGGATCGGAGGTTCAAGGAATCTAGAACAAAAAAGCGATAGGAGCAGGGTGAGGCCAGTGACACAGCGCCAGTGGAAGAGGATCAAGTGATTCGTACCATCGTGGCCATCACATCAATGAAAACTATGAGTGAAGCACAGTTGAAGAAATAGTCTATTGAAGGATTTGAATATGTAAACACTCACCTGAGTTCTTTAATTGATGCAATTTTGCAAAGGGTTCCCGAAGCAAAAAATTTGCAGAATGCTAGAGAGATAAGAAGTAGGAAGTAGGTCCGGATTGTACATATTCTACTACACGCAATTGAGACTAAGAGCGAGGATTCTAATGCCTCAGTCCAACAATTTTAGTAGATCACATAAGAAGTCGATCAATGGGTGGTCGTAGTGTTGAAGGTTGATGGAATTTCACTTCGGTGAAGCAAAACAATACCAAGAGAAGAGATATGATGGGTAGAATGATCCCAGTGGTCATCTGATCGTATGTCAGACGATGTGGGTTTCGTGACCAAAGGATGAATGGGTACATGATTTTGTGCACACATTGGATGAAATACCATGGCAGTGGTATGTATCAACTGAGCTGCGTACAGAGATCACAAAATGGGAGTCATCAATCTGTTTCATTCACACCTTCAACTTTGCAGATACTGATCTAGTCATTCATAGTGTGCTACAACACATCCATGATGTTGTTCTGAAGGTAGTTCCAGTCGCATATCCGATGGACCCGCATGAAGCGCCAATGATGCAATCAACGATGGAGTGTTACAATGTGACAAGAGGGTCTGATGATGGTGATGATCCAATGAACATCAACATTCCAGAGACATAAGGAAGTTGAGATATCGCGGCACCTAAGATACCGACAGACAAATTCAATCAGGCATTAAATATTTAGAAAGTTGACATTGGGACAGAGGAGAAACCAAAGTTCACAAATATTGGAGACTACTGGGATGAAGAAACAATGGCAAAGAGCATTGATCTGTTGCATGAGTTTTAGGATCTGTTTTCGACAAAGTTTTCTGAAATGAAGGGGATACCAGGAGATTTGGGAGAAATGAAGATCCCTCTGAATCCCTCTAAATCTATATGTGAAGCCAGTGCAACAGTGTCCGTCTTGTCTAAATCTGTGTTTGAAGGAAAGAGTAAAGGTTGAGCTTGACAGGATGCTAGACGTAGGAATCATAGAACCGGTTGAAGAATCCGAGTGGATCATTCCTATGGTTGTGCAAGATAAGAAGGAAGGTGAGGTACAAATCTGTGTTGATCTTAGAAAGCTGAATGACACATGCCTTTATGATCCATTCCTGACAACATTTACTGATGAAGTGTTGGAAGGAGAAGGCGGTCAAGAGATCTATTCATTTACGGATGGATTTTCTGGCTATCATCAAATCAGAATTGCAAATGAAGATACACATAAGACGACATTTGTGACTGAACGTATATTTTATCAGTACATAGTGATGCCATTTGGACTAAAAAACTCACCTGTGATATTCTGAAGGATCGTAGTTGTTGTATTCAAGGATTTTATATAGAAGTTTTTGGCAGCATACATGGATGACTGGATGGTTTATGGAATGATAAAGGATCATCTCACAAATATGTGACTGATGTTGGAGAGGTGTCGCCAACATCAAATTGCACTGAATTCGAAGAAGTGCATATTTTATGCACCTTTTGGGATGTTACTAGGGAACATTGTATGTAACGAAGGACTACTGTTCGATCCAACTAAGATTGTGTTGATTCTGAACTTGCCACCACCTACAAATGTGAAGCAACTTAGAGCAATGCTAGGCCATACTAGATATTATCACAAGTTCATTAGAGGATATTCCACAATCACAACACCTATGGAGAAGTTGTTGAAGAAGGATGTGCAGTTCACATGGATTCAGGAGTTTCAGGGAAGTTTCGACACCTTGAATACAAAGATGGATACAACACCAATACTGGTTTTTCCATATTGGATGAAGGAGTTCCACATTCATGTTGATGTGTCGTCAACCACGCTGGGAGTGGTGCTGGCACAACCAGGAAAAGAATGGGGATGTTATCAGTGCAAAGTGATGTCATTTGGACTGAAAATGCACCTACAATATTCTCTAGGATCGTAGTTGCTACATTCAAGGATTTTATACAGAAGTTTTTGGTAGTATACACGGATGACTAGATGGTTTTTGGACTGATAAAGGATTATATCGCAAATATGAGACTGATGTTGGAGAGGTGTCTCCAGCATCATATTGCACTGAATTTAAAGAAGTGCATATTTTTTGCACCTTTTGGGATGTTGCTAGGGCACATTGTATGTAAGGAAGGACTGTTGGTCGATCCAGCTAATATTGTGTTGATTCTGAACTTGCCACCACCTATGAATGTGAATCAACTTAGAGCAATGCTAGGCCTTACTAGATACTATAGAAAGTTAATTAGAGGATATGTCACGATCACATCACATATGGAGAAGTTGCTAAAGAAGGATGCACAATTCACATGGAGTCAGGAGTGTCAGGGAAGTTTCGACACCTTGAAGATGAAGATGGCTACAACACCAATACTGGTTTTTCCATATTGGATGAAGGAGTTCCATGTTCATGTTGATGCGTTGTCAACCGCACTGGGAGTGGTGCTGGAGCAACTAGGCGAAGGAGATATTGAGCACCAGATTGATTTTTCTAGTCGAAAGTTTTCATTTGTAGAGAATAATTATACTACGACAAAGAGAGAAGGATTGGCAATGGTCTATGCATTGTAGAAGTTTTGACACTATCTGCTAGGAGGTCATTTCAACATGTTTACGGATCACTCTACATTGAAATACCTAGTGAATAAGACTATGTCAGGGGGGGAGATATGTCATTGGCTACTTCTCTTTGAAGAGTTTGATTTCGAGATAATTGTGAAGGCAGGTCACTTGAATGCAGAACCTAACCACTTGTCGTGAAGAGAGATAGGTGAAGAAACGACGAACATTGAAGATGGGTTACCTGATGTGCAACTATTCAGAGTTGGAATGGTTGATGATTACTATTAGAAAATAGTTTAGTTTTTGGAAACAATAACAACACCAGAAGGAATCACTACAAATCATAAGAAGCAATTGGTAGTTCGAGCCATATATTTCCAGCTGATTGCTGGAGAACTCTATAATATGGGAACTGACGAGAGCCTACAACGATGTGTCCTACCACATGAACAGGAAAGGGTCTTGGTCGAAGCACATGTGGGAGTTGCAGGTGGACACTACAGAGGTCACGCTACTTCCAAGAAGGTACTCTGCGTAGGGCTTTGGTGGCTAAATCTCAACAGGGATGCAACAGACTATGCGAGGACTTGCGATGTTTGTCAAAGGACTGGGAAACCATCGCAGAGAGATGAGATGTCAATAGTACCTTAGGTGACACTGCAACCATTTGATAAATGGGTAGTGGACTTTGTGGAACCAATAAACCCACCCGAAAAGATAACAGTTGCGCGCTACATCATTACAACGATGAATTATCTAACGAGATGGGTGGAAGCCACACCAATTGTAGATTGAACCTCTATGAAAGGAGCAAGTTGGTTCATGTTTGACAATGTTGTCACTCATTTTGGTTGTCCAAATATATTGATGAGCAATCAGGTGAGTCAATTCATCAATCACACCATCAGTGTGCTGACAGAGGAACTTTAGATACAACACAAGGAGAGTACCCCGTATCATCCACAAGCGAATGGGACATTTAAAGCATTCAATAAGGCATTGAAGCATGCACTCACAAATATTAGCAATGCAAACCGCGATGAATGGGATTTGAAGATTCCAGCAGTATTGTGGGTGTATCGCACCACTTGAAAAAGGTTGACAGGGCAGACACAACTCAAGTTGGTGTATGGGAAGGGGGAAGTTATTCCAATGGATTACATTGTTTTGACTTTGCGCATTGCGCTAGAAACAAGAATGGATGGTGAAGGAGCATTATAGGAACGCCTAGCTCAGTTAGTGCAGCTAGAGGAGGACCACTTTGTTGCAGTATTTCATCATCGCGTTGAGAAGGACCGACATAAATCTTGTCATGATCAACATATCAAGAACAAACAATTTCAACAGGGAGAATTGGTGCTGCTATATGAGAGTAAGTTCACCAAGAATCAAGGTAAGTTGAAAATGCATTGGATGGGTCCTTATGTTATCAATTCCATTACTAAGGGAGGTGCAATACAAATGCAATAGTTGGATGGTGCGATGCTTCCTAAGTTGGTGAATGGCAGTTGGTTTAAGCCCTAAAGGATGGGCTCGGTGCTACATGATGCTTGAGGCATTGTGAAATATGAAAAAATATCTTTGTTTTTGCGTAAGATGGTAGTAAGGAGGATGGTGCACTAGGAGCAGGTGGCTGCGCAGGTATAGGTGTTCAGGTCGCAGTTAGGAAACCATGTTGCGACGTATACAGGGACGCGGTAGATTCAAATCGATAGTAAATGTAGTAGTTAAACTAGTTATCTAGTGTTGCTCTTGGATGAGACACACATTAATGACGGATCCGACCATTAAATTAGGAGGATTGTTAACAGATTTGGGTGATAAATGGAGGATTTGGTCACAATGATTAAGAAATTGTTCACACGACTTATTTGACGCTATAATAATTGGTAGGACATGGGTAGAAATCACCATTGTCAATATTGAGTTGTCGAGTTGAGTTGCAAAGCTGAGAAGGTTGAGTTGCAGAGCAGAGCAAGATTGAGGTGCAACATTGAGAACTTGTTGGGTGATTATGAGGAATGTTGAGTGAGCCAATACCAGTAGAAATTTCCAGTGAGAGATATTCACCAGTTATCATGGTGACGATTAAGCAGGAAGAAACCAGCATGCTAGTGGGATTGTCATCAATCCTAAAGAAGAAGATGGGGGCTCAGCAGCCCAATTCCCTCATACCAAAGAAACGATCAACGAGAACTTCTATGCGGGCACAAGAAGAAGCGGTAGAGCAGACAAGACCATCAACATCAAGAGCTAAGGAATCCACGGCTAGGACTAGGGTGTCCACTGAAGACATCCCTGGCTATGTTCCTCCATGCATACCTGGTGCTAAGCCGTGCAAGATAAAAAAGAACCAGAGGTATCCGGTCAAGATGTCACTAATATCGTAGGGGATTGGATGCACCATGGACATCGTGCCCTGCATCATGAATATGATGTGTGAATATCATGACCTGCTGGAATCGACTGAGATCACAATGGATCCATTCGTACCAATGACATAGGCAGACATCAGCCCAATAGCACGCACTCTGCATGACTGGGAGCAGGGATTGGAGAAGTCAGGGATTTTAGGCCTCATCAATATGCCACATTTCGAAAGCTTGGTGGAAGCCAACACATGTACAAAACAAATGTTAACATGTTTTCATGGAGACTATCTGTGGCTAGACCGATAGGTGACAGTCACTTGAGAATTGATTTCACAAATCACAAGGTTTCCCATGCAGGGGATCAATCTATCGCAATACTTTCATGACAAGGATAATGATAAACGAATGGCTGCGAAGATAAAGAATAAGTTTGGGATGCAGCGTGAAAAACGAGTGTATGTGGTGGATACTATTAATGACCAGGCTGCGCACATCGTTGCAAAAATTCTAGCCATGAAGGTGGTAAGGAAGAACCGACCCAATCAATGCACTTTCGGGGTCATTGCGTGTGCTGAGCAGTGCTCCCAAGGCATAAAAATGAACTGGTCATTGTTCATGTTGAATCAGTTGATAGAAGATGCAATAGAGGTACAAGAAGGAAAGCGAAAGTTCACTTATAGTTGGTTGCTCATTTTGATCGCGCTAGTTGCTTGGATAGAGCCTGAGGACTACCAAGGCATGGATGTTGAGGTTCCCAAAGTATGCAGAGGGGCACGATATTAGAACCTCTGGTACATCAAGGAAGTGGAACATTTAACGGACTGCTCAATACAATTTTGGTTGTATTGTGAGGCGCTGTAGGCTGCAACCATGAAGATCTCGGGCTTATGAGAAGAAGCAACGGTAAATTATCGATGCATTGTCTAGTTTGCGATGGGGTCACATGCCATTCATGTGCATACGTGAAGGGTCCTTGACAAACAGTGGTTGGACACACTCTACAAACTTACTGATGCAGAGCTAGATGCCATCCTGGATGACTAGTGAGATCTAGTCGGCGTGAATGAAGTATCGGACATCATGAGAGGTCCACCAATCGATGTTTTGGTGGAAACTGTGCCCAAGCAATAGAGTGATAAAGAGTCAGATGAAGCATCGACAAGAACTCCAACGGTTTCAGAAACAGATCGAAGGTTTGAGGAATCCAGAAAAAAAAACGTGATAGGAGCAAGGTGAGGCCAACAACACAATGCCTATGGCAGAGGAGCAAGTGAGTCGTATCATTGTGGCCATCACATTAGCAACAACTGCGAGTGAAGCGCAGTTGAAGAAACAGTCTACTGAAGGATTTGAAGAGGTGAACACTTGACTCAGTTCTTTAGTTGATGCAATTTTGCAAAGGGTGCTCGAAGCAAACATTTTGCGGAAGGCTGGACAGATAAGCAGTGGTAAGCGAGTCTGGATTGTACAGATTGTGCCACACATGATTGAGACTAACAATGAGGATGTCAACGCCTCACTCCAACAATTTCAGGAGCTCCTATTGGATTTCAATGAACTGTCAAATCAGACATTGGTTCAGTTGGAGAGGGTTGCCAGTCAAGAGTTTGTCGACCAGGAACAGATCATCGACGATCACCTCCTAAAGTCACAAGAACAAGAGGAAGCGACCAAGACAGAGATCATGGATTTAAAGAAAGCGCAGGATAGGCTCATCGTCGAGAAGGCACAACTATGGGACGACATTGCTCACCTCATGGAGGTATTCATTTGGATAGTGAGAAGGATGGGAAAAATGTGAACTTCCTTCAACAAACCAACCTGAATATGCATCCTTTGAGGCTCCTACTCATCAGAGTGTTGTGAGTTTACATCTTTCCTAGGTTTCTCATGCTTAATATTAGCAAGTTTAACAATCATTTGTTTCTTTTTTTGATACAATATTAGGGTTATCTAGCTTATTACATAGTAGTTTTAGTAGTTTATAATATATCGAACATAATAAGTCATATACTTATGGTTCATTTTAATGGCCTGGTTTCCCAATGAGATCGACGTGTTTTCATGACTTTTAGAGTGTGTAAGTCTGTTAAATGAAACTTGATATGTAGGAATGCTTTGTTATCTTTGTACTTGTTTGTGACATATTAATATACAAATTTCTTTCTTACCAAAAACCAATTTGCACCATAGTAATATTGATCCCCAATACAATACAAAATAAAAGAATTGTTTTTATAAAAAAAATTCTATACAATTTATGGCATTCTTTGATGATCATACAGATGTTTAATACTCTTTCATGACCTCTTTGATGATTTAATGAATATACATGATACATTGTTTATAAGAAATTCCACACCTTAATTGCAAACACGACTACTTAATTAATATTAGAAATTTCTATACACAAATATTTAAAACCCATCTTAATGACTATATACGAGACAATGTTTTTAAGAGCTTCCACACCTTAATTGAAAATACAACAAGTTATTCAATGTTGTGAAACATCTACACACAAATTTTACAAACCCAATCATGTTGGTAAGAGAGAATTTAAAACTCCAAAATTTTACGTGGAAGTCTTGATTATTACTTAAAATCATCAAAATTATTCATGTTATATGATTTCAAAAACTAACTTCACTAACAAAAAAATTGAATAAGTAATAATAAGGCAAATATGTACCCTTCTTAATAGAATAAAATTATAATGAAGTAATATCATAATTTGAACAATAAAATACATAAATAAAAATGCATTATATATAAAATACATTTTTTATTTTACTCTATATTTACCATATAATTTCATCACATAATTAATTAATCTAATACACCTTTTATGCAACTCTACATGTTATAGTATGTGACAAATAATCCATCATATATATAAATCTGGCTAATCTTTGCTTGATATAAATTAGACGCTAACACCATTATAAAAGAAGTTTTGTCAAAACAATATCCATGAGATTCTTAATAAGTACATTATAAAAGTAATTAATTTTTTACTCTTCTACATTCAATCTATAAGAAAAGGATAGATCGATCATTTCTAAACATATTTTATTTGGAATAATAAAAATATCATATGAAAACGGTTTTATGTGTACACGATAAACATGTCTAGAGAAATAAATAGTAATATAAAAAGGATCAGATGAGCGTTTCAAAGTGACCTGGAAAAAGGAACAAAGAATCCATAGTATAAAATATAAATTTGACATCATCGTTAAATTTGCCAACTAGTCTCACTGCCTTTCCCTATAAGAAAACTAAGAACGCAAGGTGTTGTATTACTCAGATTAACCTTTCTTTGGGATAATATAATATCAGAGTAGTGGGTAATCCTTTCATCAGATTAACCTTTTTCAGTGAATCCATCATTTTAATAGAGAATAAAATGAACCCTTGTTATCATTATTAGCAAAGTTTTGAAAATAGAGAATGAACCCTTGCTATCATTATTAGCAACGCATTGGAAAACCAATATCCTTGCCTTTCCATATGAGAACACTAATGAAAATATAACCTATTTGACTTTTCAATATTAAATCTATGACAAGAATGTATTGGGTGGTCTTTACAACTATTTTGTGGCATCAACTAATACATGAAAGGTTGTTTATCCTTTCTATGTATACTCAATGATACAAGAAAGGTCAAACATCCCTTCTATGTATAATCTTATAACATAGATTAAATTTAATATAAACTAAATTTTACTTTTCTTGGTTTTCATTAATAGGTTAAGTATATAAACTAAATTTTATTTTTCTTTGTTTTCATTAATAGGTTAGGTACATGTTGATAGCCAACAACCTTCTTTCTTTTTATTTTTATTTTTAGTTAATAAAAGATGATATCAGTTTGACCTTAATAATTCTTGGAAATTTTTTTAAGAAGTTCCTTCAGAATATTTGATTCTGAAGGTACTCTTAATTTGGGAAAACTAGAAACTTGAAACCAAAATCATTCTTATGTTGTTAATCACATTTCATGGAGGTATCACTAATGAATAATTTTGGAGTTGTTAAACTTGCATCCTATATAGTCGGTTTTTCTTATATAATATGTGATTATATATCGATGTATGACAATGATACTTGTATCAAATCAACGATAGACTCTTCGAGACTGAACTAATTGGACATTCACTTCTATGATTTGAATATGGTAATCTCATTTTCCTATTTACTCTTCTCAAGTTATTTAAATTGATACTTCATGTTTTGATTTTGGATAATATACAAGGTATATGGCAAGGTGCATTTTTACCTTAAATTATTATTAGGTTAATAATGTTTATCTATTACTTAACCTAAACACTATCCTAAGATTGCACTTAAGTGACTATTTAAAACCATATATTAAAACATGTCTTTTACCCTAGCTATGATTTAAACCATACGAATGCTCTATCAATGAATTGTATGCGACAAATGTTTCTATGATACACGTGTCTCGTTGGTATCGATTCATCATAGCATAGAGAAATTTGGGTGTCATTTCCATTTATGAATTTTTGCATAACCATAATTTCACATTATCTGCTATTATTAACCTTGATCCATTAACTCTTATGAAAAAGCTTCTAGGGTTTCAGTTTCAATTGTGGATGAACTCAGTTCTATTGGATATGTTGGGCACGACTTGGATTCCTATTCCCTCTATTTTTACAACCTCTTTCCAAGCGCATCTTGTCCATCAATCTGACAATGGAGAGATGGATCCACTTTGTCGATTTAAACCCGTAGGGAGTGAACTGTTAGAAATTGAACCAGAAGCAATTTGGTTTCTTGAGAAAATTGGTTGGGGTTATTTGTTTCGAAGATTTAATGGACATCATACATAAGTTACTTGACAACTCGCTTTGTCTCTTAAGGGTAACATGGCTCAGATTGATGACCTTCATTTGGTTATATCAGATGCACTCATATCAAAGGATACCAAGATGCCTCAAACAAGGGAGCGACGGTTTAAACAAAGGGAAATTAATAAGAATAAGTGGAAACATTTTATCCTCCCTCTTCCAGATGATTTTGATGATAAACATGGCTACCCTGCCAAATTTCTAAAACCTCAGTGGAGTCCCCTCCTGCAACTTATTACTAGGTATATTACTTGTGATGGTAGGTTTTCTCATGTCCATTTGCACCATCTCTGAGTGCTCATGGAGTTTAAAGGTTCAAAGTTGAATTTTCCATACTTCTTGTTTGATAGTCTTGAAAAAATTGCTTATGCGGTTCAACACACAGTTGGTAATCAAGATATAATTTTATTTAATCATAGTTTGCTTCAAATTATAGTTCGGTATCAATTGTCTTCTATGGGTATGAATTGGGATGAGTAAAAATAATTTGGGGAAAACCCAATATTGCCCTTCTCCTCTACCCAAAGTTCGACAGAAGAGGAGGTGAGCCTCTCTACATGAGTCTTCCAAATTAGAGTCGACATCGAACCTTGAGGATATTGAAACCATTAACCCTATTTGTGAAATGATTTGAAATTTGAAATGGCAGAGGATGGTTGCATTCCGGTTGTTGACACTTTAATTAACCTTTCGCAGCCCGTTAAACCCCATGATGTACATGTAAAAAAGTCAAAGGGGTTAAAAGATTGTCAAGACAAGGATTATGTTCTTCACAATGAAGCTAAACTTAATCATAAAGAGTCTATCTATGTTAATACCCGCATGTTCACTCGTAGTATGGCTACAATATCAATTCCTATAACGATGTAGCAACAAAAGGAACTCCCTTTGGTGGGGATTGAGAATGACGATGAATATCACTCTCCAATTCATGAATTTCCTCATCATGGTGATCACCATGAACAGAGCATGGAGGTTAATAACCCCATGAAAACCCCTATAAAAGATTCCACTGATAGATCATCTTCGTTTCAATCTAAAGTAAATCTTTCATGTACAGGTGATTCCCCACCTGGTCGTAGTAATAAGATCCTTAATCAGTCCATGAATAGGGTATTTAGGGAGAAAATTACTCAACTACAAACCAGACTTAAACAATCCCAGTCGAATGAATGTATTATGAAAGATGAAACCGAGACTCTTAAAAGCGAGTTATTATTATGGTTAAATCATTGGAAAAACCTACATTCAAAGAAAAACAAGTACACATCCATGAAAAGGTATTTGGCTTCAGCTAATGAAAGATTGGTAAATCAAGAAAAACAATAGAAATTTAAAGTCTTGAAGCTTCAAGCCAGATTAGCTGAAGCTCGATGATCAACCAAACCTCATATTTCTACATAGCTCGTATATGTTTTAGTTTTATCTATAGTTGGTAGGTTTAATGATTTTTACAGGTAAGTGGACCATTTTATCAGCACACCTACATAATCATGGATTCTGTAGGAGTTCTCATGACTCATTTATTGCTATTTCATTAATTAAATGTGAATTTAGATGAGAACTTAACATTATGTTTAACTGTTATCGAAGGTGGACTTCACATTTATTTTGGATGTGTTTTTTCTTTTATTATGTTGCTAGATTCGAGGAAGCTTCGCTGGCATATGCCTTTTGTTTGGGAGATTATCTTAACTATCTTAAAATACCTTGGTATCTCATCGACAATATGTTTGTTTGTTTTTAACAACTGTCAGACTGATATGTAACAAATTTTTAAATGAAAACTCTATTTTAGGAAATAGGTCCATAGAATCCTCCAGGTAGTTAGTTTGTTTCTAATATATAAGTCACCTAGGTGACTAAATAATGGGGGATTCAAATTAAGAATGAAGGTTGTCCTGTAGAGTTGAACATTTCTGAATTTTGGAGCAAAATCATGTGCCATGATTATACTTGTTTGGGCATACTACACTAAGATGAATTTTTGAGAAAATGGTATCATTTTGATGTTGTTTTTCAATTACAGTTATATAATATCAACTCGTATTTCAGTTTCCTTTCATGTTTTGACCTGCAAACACATTTTATTGTGTTGTATTGATTATGTTTATGCTTTTGAATACACCATGTTTATCCTCTGAGTGTATGATGTTTTGTGTTGTCATTAGATAATTTCAATTATCTAATTTAACTTATCTATCATCATTTAAATGTTTTACTTTTTCTTATTATCTATTTGCATAGATAATATAATAGTAATAATTATTGTAATAGTTTCAGAATTTAAACATGAATAACTTGTTGTTATATAATAGTACGTATGTTTTCTGTTATAATAGTTTACTATTATTTCCTTTAAGCCTATGTATGTAATTTACTTCTTATGAATGGGATTATGTTATGTTATATTGAAGTTGTCTCTCGTAATATATCATATATTCAAGACTTACGTTTTATAGTGCAACAAGTGATAGTAATTATTAGAACTGCTCTTGGCCAAGATAGGTTAGCTTAATCCATAGATATAATTATTAATATTAGTTTAGCAGTTGTTAACAACTAGTTATTTATAAATTTAGACAAGCCTTTCATTAAATAGTGTTTTGGAGAAACATTTAAAAAAAAAAGAGGAAGAATCTCCTTAAGAGAGAAAAAAAATTAGATGGTAGAGGGACCATAACCCTGTGAGAATTAGCTATACCAAAAACACTAAGGGCTGCATTAAGTTCCTTGTGTGGGATTGTTCTTCGTAGTTGGCCATATTCAGAAAATCCAGCCAACAAATGGTGCTAGAAGGAGGGACTCAAACTATTAATGGTTGAAAATGTTCAAAATGATCCTACAACTAGTTGAGATCCTTCACCGATTAACAAATCCGATAACATTGTTATCTCATATACATTAGTTCATCCACATTTCATAATTAATGATTCACAATTTGCAAGTGTTGTTAGGGAATTCCTAGAATGAGACCATACTGCTTCTCCCTATACACCTCATCAGATTGAACAAGATTTAAGAGAATCTATACGAGTCCTTACTAGGGTTTACTCTCAACAAACTAGTATACCTCCCATCAATTTTGGGTTACCTCATCGAAATAGTAGTAACGCTTCAACTTCTACAACTAATCATACACAATTAGAAACTCAAGAGTTAGGTTTTAGTACCCGAAACTACCAATCCAATCCTTTGTTCAAAGATACTAATGAAACTAACACTTTAAGAAGAATTATTCCCGCTAATAGATTTGGTCAACCGCCTTCACCTCCAGATTCCCCACCTATTAGTCCTATACCTAGTAATCATAGTAGCTCTTCATATTCAGAGGAAGATAGTATGGTAGGAGCTGGAGGGGGTAATCCACCAAATCCTCCTTTACCTTGGTTGAGGAAATGTGCAGTTGCAGTCCCTGGAGTGTAGCATCAATTACCTAAAAATCCAGATAATAAAGAACCAATTGAAAATCATGTAGATAAATTTATTCTTTAAGTTCAAACCATGAATGTGCAATGTGAAGATGTGTTTTGCCGTCTTTTTCCTTTAACATTTGAAGAAAAGGCATCATCATGGTACTTCTCTTTGGTTCAAGGATCCATAACCAATTGGACACAATTTAATCAGGCTTTCTTGGATAAGTTTGGGGAAGATAAAACACCAGTTGCTTTGGCCCTTGAATTGTCTCATATTAAAATATATAGTAAGGAACGGATCAAGGATTTTAATCAATGATTCCTAACCTTGAAAAACAAAATACTAGTTGTCTCTCAACCTCCAGAAGACATAATTATTGAAAATTATGCTTCCGCGTTACCTAAATATTTACGTATGTTTGTTAAGTAGAAAAATAAGGCTACCCTAGTTGAAACCTTTGAGGAAGTAATTAAGGTTGAAAATAATTCTTTAACTTGTGAATCTGAGAGGACTGGAAAAGTTGACAATGTGATGTGTAAGAAAACTAAAACCTCATCCAAGTCAAGTTTAGAAAAGGACTCCAAATAGTTTGATCTGGAGCAACTTCAAAATGCTATCAGGGTATTAACAAAGGAAGGAGTAGGATTGAAGAAAACTACCACAGAAGGATCTTCTTCCAAGGGATACTTTAGGAACCAATTTAGGAAAAAACCCATTACTAATACTAAAGAAAATATTCCTACTGATGTAGCAGTAAATGAAGAAATGTTTAACGCCATTAGAGTTATTTTTTCTATGCCTGAATATTCCTCTAATCAATAATATATTAATCAAGAAGATGAAGAAAACTATGAAAGTAAGGATGAGCCTCATGGAGAACAACAACAATTAGTAGGTCATTTCTGGATAGTACAACTAAAGAGACCAAAATTAAATCTGTTTCCTTGGGACAATACGCATATAGTACCCGTAGTAAAAACCTAATAGGAAATATCAGTGCATCAAGCTCAAATAAAGCTAAAGGGAATAACAATCCTCAACTGACCAAATAGTCATACCCCATTCAAAATCCACACAATTTAGATCTACAGTATGATATTATTGAAGACTTTGAAAAAACAATGCACAAATATCAACATGTATGATTTACTTCAAATCTTTCCTATTCCTGGTGTTCCTCTCATAAACCCTATAATAAATTCAGTTACTCCTAATGGAAAAAATAATGCAGCTGCTAGTATTTCAAAAAATTCAAACACTCCCTTAAATAATGAACTAATTGATATAAATAATAAGGGAAAATCAATAATTGATAAAAACTCATTGATAGGTAAAAGTTCAACATCCAATATTCCCCCATTTCTTCTCACATTCGAGATTTATAACCAGAATGTACATAGTTGTATGGTAGATTATGGAGCATCATCTAATGTAATGCCTTTATCATTCTGTAAAAGGCTGATTGAAAAATATACTCCATGTGAGACACAAATCACTCAACTTGACAGATCAAACGTAAGAGTATTAGGGGAGATAAAAATGTTTTTATTAGACAGGTAGTTAATCCATCAATTTATCAAATCATAGATATTGTTGTCATCGATATTCCTGATGCTATGGATTATTTTTAAGTAGAGATTGGTCTCAAAATTTAAATGGTTTTTTCTCAACTGATTGGTACACTTTATGGATTCCAAAAAATGGTAAATCTAATCATATTAAAATTGATAGAGAAAGATATCTGAAACATATTGTGACGAAATCGCATGATCCTAACGAACCAATGTTATTTTTTTATTCTATTATGGGAAAATATAATTATGAAGTTGATTTTGGAAATGTTAAAGCGGAGGGTTCTTCATTTGCAAATACAAAACAACATTATGAAATTTCTAATTTTACTTCTATCCAACCTAGTTTTGTATCTAAGGATGATGTAAATATTGTAAATAATCAACAATTTGTACATATTATTGATAGTAAAGTAGTTGTAAATAGTTTACCATGGACATTATATTTTGATGGATAAAAGTCTAAGGAAGGATCTGGAGCAGGTTTCCTTCTAATTGATCCACAGGGAAATAAAACATGTATAACATGCAGGTTAGAATTTAACTGTACTAAAAACATGGTAGAATATGAGGCTCTTATCCAGGGTTTAAATAAATATTTAGACTTGAATGTGAAAGTATTGGTAGTATATGGTGATTCTTAAATCATTTTTTATTAGGTACACAATTCAATTCATTGTGTTTCTGAACATCTCCGAGATTGCCAAAAAGAGGTATGGAATATTATGTCTAAATTTGAAGCATTTAATATAAATTCCATCCCAAGGTTTCAAAATCAAGAAGTTGATTTATTAGCCAATGTAGATTCCAAGTTAATTCCATCTGAATATTTTTCTTCGAGTACTTTTTTTTAATTGAGTTAATTTTTAGGCCATCAATTCCGGATAACATCACTAACTGGTGTGTCTTTGATGATGATGTGCATGTTTTAAATTTCTTGACGAATGAAGGGTACCTTTAAAGATTCCGCTATTGATGAGATCACACATGATGAATACTTACGTAACTTTTCGGTAATACACCCTCATTTCTCAATAGAGAAATCTTTTGATATGGTAAAATATATCCCTACTCCTGTTCTAATGTTAGAAAAGTTTTATGATCTCCAGGATAAGTTTAAAACTGTGCCAAATTGCAAAATGAACAGATTGTACTCCATTAGAAAAAAAGGCTTTCATAAAACTGTTTAAAGAATATAAGGATGTCTTTGCATGGACGTACGATGATCTTAAAACTTTTAACCCGCTGAACATACAACATGTGATCCCTATGAAGCAAGATTCAAAACCTTTTCAACAAAAACTCTGAAAGATACACTTGACACTTGAACCAATAGTTAAAAAAGAGCTTATAAATAAACTCCTGGAAGCTAAAATTATTTTTCTGGTTCTCCACAATCAATGGGTGGCTAACTTGGTCCCAGTTCAGAATAAGAACGGTTATATTTGACTTCGTCAATTTTTGCAACCTTAATAGATCATTAGAAAAAGATAATTACCTAGTTCCACCTATGGAGCAAATTTTGCAAAATATTTCTGATTCTGAGATGTTGTCATTACTTGAAAGTTTCTTAGGTTATAACCAAATCTTAGTCTCTCCTGATGACTAGTTGAAAAATGCATTCAAAACTTCATGGGGAACTTATCCACAAAGAAAGATTCCCTTCGGCTTGATAAATGTCGGAGCCACTTTCCAGCAAACTATGGATATAGATTTTAGGGGTCTCATTAACCATGCTATAGTTTTCTATATTTATGATGTTACGATCTACTCAAGACATTGATCTGACCATATTCTTCATCTTAGAAAAAATTTTGAACGCTGCCGGAAAGATGGGATATCACTCAATCCTAAGAAGACAATATTTGTTGGGATCCAAGGGATTCTATTAGGCTATGTAGTTTCTAAATATGGAATTATGATTGACCCTAAGAGAACCCAAGCCATATATAAGATCACGTATCCCTCAAACAACAAGGCAATGCAATCATTCTTAGGAAAAATTAATTTCGTCAGAATATTTATCCCTAACTTTTCTGAAATTGTTCGTCCGTTGCAAAACATGATTAAAAAGGATGTTAATTTCAGTTGGAGAAATAATGAAAAAGAGGCATTTAAAAAAATTATTGAAATAATATCTGAAGCTCGTACTCTTTTATGCCCTAATTTTGATAAATATTTCATACTTTATACATTTGCTTCAGATATCTCAAATGCTGTTGTTCTAACTCAACGCAACCAACATAACTATGAAGTCCCAATATCATTCATGAGTTCGAATTTTAAAGGGGCAGAATTAAATTATCATGAAGTTTATAAACAAGTGTTTGTCGTATTTAAGGCAATTAAACATTTTCTCCCTTATCTATTGAAGTCTAGAACTAAGGTCATTATTCCTTACCTCGTTGTTAGAAATATTTTAGGACAAAAAGAGTTGGGTGATAAAAGAGCTCCTTGGATGACATCTATTCAAGAATATGATATTGAAATCAAACCTTCTACGATAGTTAAAGGGGTCTTTGTAGAATAGTTGTTGAATCAACTCATTTTCCGGTAGATAATTCCAATTTGAATATAGATGAATATTTACTGAAAAAAAGGAAAATCATTTCTTCCCTCCTCAAGATTATTGGTATTCAGACATAAGAATTTTTTGGAAACGGGGAGTGCTTCGGATAACCTTGAAACTAAATAGAGAAGAGCACTTAGATGTAAATAAAATCCTTATCAGCTGATAAATAACATTTTCTTTAGGAAAAAATCGGATGGTGTATTCCTTCGTTGTCTTGAGAAAGATGAGACTGAAACAATTTTAAAAGAGTTACACTTTGGTCCTACTGGTGGTCATTTTGGAGGAAAAACCACTACGCAAAAAAGACTTAGGGCTGGTTATTATTGGCCTACCTTATTTAAATATTCTTATGCATATGTAAGAAAATTCCAATAATTTCAAGCATCTGCTGGGAGACTTAAAAAAACTGCTTTTCCAATGCAGCCAGTTTCAGTTGAAAGATCGTTTCAGCAGTGGGGTCTTGATATAGTTGGACCAATCAATACACCTTCATCTTTGCGGCATAAGTATATTATCACAACCACTGGTTACTTTACCCGATGGATAGAGGCAACACCATTACACGTAGTTAACACCAATCAAGTTGTCATTTTTCTAGAATCTTCTATTATTACTAGGTTTGGTGTACCTAATTCTTGAGTCTTTGATAATGCTTCTTATTTTTCTTCTTTTGAACTAACATAAGTTGTTTTAGAGAAGGGTATTAGAGTTAGATATTTTGCAAGTTATTAACCTCAAGGTAATTGCTTAGCTGAGTCCACCAACAAGAATTTGTTGAAAATTCTGAAAAGAACTATTGACATGCATCACCGAAACTGGAAATCTGCCATAGGAAATTCACCTTTATTTCTAGTTTATGGTACTGAAGTCATTTTACCTCCTAATATTTTCTTACCCTCTCTACAGTTGGCACAATCCATTCAGGATGTAAATTGTTTCTCTATGGAGAAATAAATTAATACTTTGATTAAGCTAGAAGAATATAGGGAGAAAGCCAAACAACATTTTGTGAAACACCAGTAGATCATAAAATATTGGTTTGATCAATCCTCAATGACTGTCAAATATTTTCAAGTTGGACATATGGTTTTAAAATGGGATAAAGCGCATGAGGAAAAGGGTGAGAATACTAATATTCAACGTCTTTGGATAGGACCTTATGTCATTGGGGAGAAAATGGGTCCAATCACTTTTAGAATTCATACTTTGGAGGGTCAATTCGAAACCTTTCTGGTAAATGGATTGATTCTTAAGAAATATTTTCACTAATTTCAACCAGATCAATAACTTGTACATAGTTTCTTTTATTTAATTTTTGTTAATAATTGAACAATTCCCTTTTTTATGGAATGGTTTTTTTATCTTCGCCATAATTTGGGTATCCTATAATATACATATTGGATTTTTCTTTGTCTTTAATTATACTCATTTAATTTGTAAGTAATTCCACCAATTGCGATAGTCATTCTAGTATCAATCCAAATCAATCCAAATCAACTGTTTAGAAATAAACATTTTCATCATAATAAAAAAATCATTAATCTCTGTGATTTTTAAACTATGAATATGTGTGTGTGTGTGTGTGTGTGTGTGTGTGTTTTATTCTCACAAAAGGTATGTGTAAATAAATAAATTTATGTGGTTAAATTCCAGTTTGTTCATTTATTTGAAATTATTATGATAATATATGATCTCTGGTACATCCATTTAACTCAAATTTTCTTAAATCTGAAACTGATCAGTTATAAAACATTGAATATATGCAAATGTTATTAGATTTATTCCTTATCATATGTCTTTCCATTATAGCAAAGATAGATGGTAAGTTATTTCTTGAGAACCTTGTACTTTAAAAATACTTACAAATCTGAATTATTGGTCATCTTTTCAAGCTCATTTATCATTTGGAAAGTTTCTTCATGTGTTCCATTTACAAATATTCACGTCTATAAAGTTAGGAATGAAAGGTCTCTGTAATGAGCCGGTCCGCTTAGGATCATGAGCATCATCAATATGACATTACCAAAATCCGCTTACCAGAAAGTGGTAGTGGCTCTTGATCTTCTGATGAAGAGATAAGGGGTCTCAATAATGAGCCAACTTACTCATTTCTGGTGATGTTTGTGAGTGACATTGTCATTTGGTTACCAAACTAGGGAAATGATTCTTGCATTTATAAAGTTGATTAAAAAAATAGAAAACAAAAGAAAATAAGGAATATGAATGAGTAATCTTGATGAATGGGATGAGTTTTGCATATTTTTCAGAAAAATAGATGGCTTATGTTTATACCGATGATTTTGATTATCTTCAAATTTTGGGCACTTAGTTCTGAAGAAGTAATCTTATCGAGATCATCTACAAAGAAACAATATTTATTAATGGTGTAGGCAAGGATCTAAGTGTGTTTGCAATAATAAAGTAATTTGATCAAGCACTGATTTGTTTCAAATTGAGATTATCTGATTTTTCAGGGTAAACAGTAGACCGTTTTTTACTAAACTTTTTTTTGAAGAAGTTGAACAGAGATAACTGGTTCTCCTAGATATGTCGCCATTTGTTGGCAACCAACAACCTTCTCTCTTTTTATTTTTAGTTAATAAAATATGATATCAGTTTGACCTTAATCATTCTTGGGAAAATTATTAAGGAGTTCCTTCAGAATCTTTGATTCTTAAGGTACTCCTAATTTGGGAAAACTATAAACTTAAAAACAAAATCATTCTTATGTTGTCAATCCCATTTCGTGGAGGTATCACTAATGATTAATTTGTAGTTGTTAAACTTGCATCCTATATAGCCGGTTTTTCTTATATAATATGTGATTATATATTGATGTATGACAATGATACTTTTATCATATCAATGATATACTCTTCAAGACTGAACTAATTGGACATTCACTTCTATGATTTTGAACATGTTAATCTCATTCTCTTATATACTCCTCTCAAGTTATTTAAATTGATACTTCATGTTTTGATTTTGGATAATCTATAAGGTATATGGAAAGGTGCATTTTACCTTAAATGATTATTAGGTTAATAATATTTATCTATTACTTAACCTAATCACTATCCTAAGATTGCACTTAACTGACTATTTAAAACCATATATTAAAACTTGTCTTTTACCCTAGGTATGATTTAAACCATAGAAATGCTCTATCAATCAATTGTATGCGACACATGTTTCTATGATACACTTGTCTCGTTGGTATCGATTCATCATAGCATAGAGACATTTGGGTTTCATTTCACTTATGAATCTATACATAACCATATTTTTTCATTACCTGTTATTATTAACCTTGATCCATTAACACTCATGACGAAGCTTCTAGGGTTTCAGTTTCAATGGTGGATGAACTTAGTTCTATTGTAGATGTTGGGAGCGAATTGTATTCTTATTCCCTCTATATTCACAACCTCTTTACAAGCGCATCTTGTCCATCAATATGATAGTGGAGATATGGATACACTTTGTCAATTTGAACTGTTAGAAATCAAACCAGAGGCAGCTTAGTTGCTTGATAAAATTAGTTGGGGTTATTTCTTTCGAATATTTAATGGACATCATATAGAAGTTACTTACCAATTTTCTTTGTCTCTTAAGGGTAACGTGGCTTAGATTAGCGACCTTCGTTTGGTTATATAAGAGGAACTCATAGCAAAGGCTACCAAGATGCCTCAAATAGGGGAGCGATGGTTTAAATAGAGGGAAATTAATAAGAATAAGTAGAAACATTTTCTCCTCCCTCTTTCAGACGATTTTGATGATAAACATGGCTACCTTACCAAATTTATCAAACCTCGGTGGTGTCCCCTCCTGCAACTTATTATCAGGTATATTACTTGCGATGGTAGGTTTTCTCATGTCCATTTGTACCATCTCCGATTGCTTATGGAGTTTAAAGGTTCAAAGTTCAACTTTCCATACTTCTTGTTTAATAGTCTTGAAAAAAATGGCTTATGCGGTTCAACACACTATTGGTAATCAAGATAAAAGTTTATTTCATCATGGTTTGCTTAAAATTGTAGTTTAGTATCAGTTTTCTTCTAAGGGTATGACTTGGGACGATGTTGTACAGGAATAAACACCTTATAACCGAAGGTCTGGGGTTACCAACATACTCAATAAATTTGCAGACAATTAACTCTAAATTGCAGTAAAGGAAATAGGAGGATGGGAAAGACTCACCCGATACACGACGGTTGATCCTAACTTATCCTCTTCCGCTCTGCTTCTCCTCCAAAGTCTTCAGGGATGATTTCTCCTTCACCTATCAAGGATCAATCTTCCAAATATGAGGTGATTCATATATATAATCAGGTTAGATCAATCATATATAGTATGTTGAAACATAAACATTTATCAAACCACAATACATGAGATACATTCAAGACATAATATGGAAGAAGGATTCTCTTTATTATCAATAATGAAGAAGTTCAGATTACAACCCAACGCCTGAGACAAGGACTCCTCTGCAGCCAAAGGATTCTGAGTTCCACTGCTCCAAATACTTCTGTATAAACTCCACCAGCATAACTTTGCTCTCCAAGTGTATATATCAAACACACTCCCGAAGGCCTGTATTTATAGTTGGTGAAATAAGGCAGTTTCGAAGGTGGAGGAGGTTGAGACAATTAATGAGATTAAGGTAAATGGCTTAACTAATCTCAAGTAATCACGTGTTTTTATTTTTAATTTCAAAGGTACGTATCCGCGGGTATCAAGACTAGCAACTCGCATATGATCCGCGAGTTACTCTAAAGGCAACCCGCGTATACATCTATACGCGACATGCAACAACCGAGACTCGCGTATGACACGCGAGTTGCATATATAGAGAGTTGCATATATGACTTGACATGGCAAAAGGGTAAAAATAACCAGCTGGATGGATGATGAATGTAGTTCATAATAAGCCCATCTATAGTGTCTTGGGCAAACGTCAATCCATAGATGTCCTTTTGTGTGCCAACATGAGGGATGTCGGCACTCGGACAGAGAGGTGCCATTCAGGTGGATAACAGATGCCCCCTAATGTGTGAGGTCAGAGGGGAACGATGGCTGAAATACATTATA
Source organism: Pseudotsuga menziesii (assembly GCA_001517045.1). NCBI lineage: Eukaryota > Viridiplantae > Streptophyta > Pinopsida > Pinales > Pinaceae > Pseudotsuga > Pseudotsuga menziesii. Next base: position 510,471 of record LPNX010687957.1, read on the forward strand.
ATCTTAATCTATGGAGAACTCAGAAATCCAATGGAGCAGAGAGAGCACCTGAAACAAATACATAATAATGTTATATACAAAGTTATATATGAGGATTCTATGTTCAATTTACTAGAACACTAGCTCCTTTACAATATTTGAGTACATCATATGATACAGGTATGAAAACCACGTATATTAAAAAGGTGGATCGAAGCCATAATATACAATAATGATGAGTCTTCAAAAATCTGGAAGCTGTGTATATGGATAGAACATAATCTTGCGCAACTTAGTCCATAGGTGAGGAACTAAGGTCTTCACAAAGGATCCCAAAGAACCAGTACAATCCAAGCCATGTGAATAAGGGTAAGATGAAGTCGAACATGGAAAGGATTCAACAGTTTGTCAATTAATAGATGATAATCAACAACTGAAGCAAAGGAATCCACCAATGATGAAAGTGAATCCTGAGGTACAAATGTCAAAACTCTAGGTCTTCGTCATCAGGAAGTACTGAAATGGAACCATGCTGTGATAAGGAAGGCAATAGATCCTCCAACGGATCACAAGAGTGACTAGGGACTTGGAAAAAGAAGGGAGACACAATAGATAACAGATATAACAATGATAGGATCAGGCTATAGATCAAACACTGGGAAGAGTCCTTGAACAACGAGCACAACACAGAGATGACCCAAGGCAGCATATAACTTATAGAGAGAACAACTAGACCTATCTGTCATGTAGGAGACATGATCAGATTCCCCAGGTATAATGGACAAGAGGAGGAGTAAGAAACTCAAAGTAATAGTTGAATAAAAATGGACACTGAAACATGGATATTGGAAAACAAAGAGTGCTATGTTCAAGGATGACATGCTGCCATTACTGAAAACAAGAGAAAACGTATTCCTTACCTTCCCTGTTAATTTTTAATGAGTCCAGGAAAGTCAATTCGGTACCCTCTTCATTTTTTAACAAGCTTGAAGAGATGGGAAAATAATGCTTGATAGTGTCACTAATTCGTGGATTTAATGAGCCCGAACTAGTACATGCTCAGCCGGTGTTTTCACATTTAGAGAGTCTGAAAACGCCAAAGAAGACTCCAGGGGGGTCCTTTTTCATCCAATTTAGTCTCCTGAGGCCGAAAAAGTATAAAACATACCACATAAGAACTCTCTTAACTTTCGAAGAAGAAAAGGTGAACCTTTTTCGTACTTAGTCAGGGAGGTCCGAAAAAGGTTAAATTACCACCTACCCAGTGCTCCTTCCAGAACAACATAAAATAGCTTGAGTTTTACGAGTGTGAAGGAAAGAAAGATCACTCAGAAAGATCCATTTGATTACGAGAAATGGGGCTTACAACAATAAACTCATTGCTTTGTTCTTAAGTGTTTAACGAGCATGACAAAGACACAAAGTACACTCGGAATCTTTTTCATGTTTGGGTCCAAAGCACGAAAAAGAGAAAACTAAGCTCAAACCGGGTGTTCCTTTTCCATAAATTTAGTCCCTTAGGTTCGGAAAAGTGATAAACCTATACGTGAGAATACTCTTCTCAATTCAAAAGAAAAGAGAGTGATCCTTTCTCGTATTATTCCGCATGGTCCGAGAAAGAGATAACCTACCACCAACGCGGATGCCTGCTCACATATTCTTAACGAGCTTGAACGGACGAGTTAAATCGGCAGTCAAGTCTATTTTGAAGGAGTCAGACCTGGGCCTAAAGAAACTTCATAAGGATGGGGAGTCCTATAAAGGGATAGCTTGTAAAAAGAGATTCAAAAGAAACTCTATTTGGCGTGAAAATAGCTAAGAGGATACCCCTGAACATGAAACGGATGCAGCATGAGTACCAAAGGATCACATAGGCATATAAGAAAGATAATCATGGACAAAGGGTCCTAGCCACAGAAGAACAATGGTAAAAACAAGGGACTAATGGCTTAGAATACCATAGTCCGTGGCAAAATGTTGAATGCTAAGGTTAATGTGGTATGAATAAAGATGCCAAAATGTATTGGAAATGACAAAACCACCCTATTGGAGCAACAACACCTTGTAAGGATGAAAAACCTGTTCCAAAGCACAAAAAGTATGGTATTAGTTTATTGACATTTCAAACTATAGAAAAAGACCCACTTTACGAAATATAATTTCTATAAATAGTTTGAAAATTAAAACAAAACTCACCATTTGAACTTTTTAGCCATAAAAGCAAGTTTTACCTTCTACCTTGGTTCGATCATTGTGGACAATTGGACCGAAAAAATCAAAATCCGCCAGTTGCAGGTAAGCCTACACCCTAAGCCCTTCATTTTGATCCAAGCAATTGTTAAGTTTCAATCCGAATTCCATATTTAAAGGTGTCCTAAACTGTAGCACGGTGCATCCGTAGGTTGCTGATATGGAAACTCACGGATACGCGTTATATACGCGGGTTGCCTAATTAGACAGTCGCGTATAGTACGCGACTTGTCTAATTAGACAGTCGTGGATGCTGCGCAAAGGATATAATGGTTAAAATAGACAAAAAAATTTAAATTTTGGTATGAAGAACTGAATCAAAATACTTGTATTTTCTAGGTAAAATATGGTTCTGGAATGGAGGGAAAGGGAGCACGAAATAATGGATCAAGCGGCACTCCAAAGCGTGCCTACCATACATGCATTACGCACAAGCGGGCTGCTGAAATTATTTTTTACATCGCCAATGCGGGCCAATGTCCGCATACTGGAATTCATGGTCAATTATTGGGATCATGAGTTGGGGATGTTAAACTTACAAGGGGAAACCTTAGAGCTTACCACTGAAGACATATATTTCATTACCGGGTTGTCACGACGAGGAGCGCCGGTGAACTTGGAGGGCACTGGCAGGGGCAGTGACCCCTTAAGTGTCCAAAACTATGTAGATGTGTTCTGTACACTGGGCACTCAAAGAAGAGGAACCAGCAGTCCGGTTGTAGAAATTCGAGATTTTACTCTCCAGGTATTAGCTAGCACCATTGTCAGAATATCGAGATCCTACTCTCTACATTTGGCCACAAGGAACCAAATGAGGCTGGCAGTTGACTGTTTTAGAGGTGCTCTCTATGATTGGTGCTCGGGAGTTTCCCCCATCATGAGGAGACAACTATCCAACTGCAAGAGGGGAAGGTGGAAAAACTTTGGCTATGCAATCATATTGGTGGCCTTCTTCAAGAGAGATTACCAACACTGAGCCCTGCTATACCTCTATCGATCAGATCTCCACGTTAGCCAAGGCTGAGCAGGTGGGGAGACATCTTCCTCCGTCAAGGAGGTGGAGACTCAGTACAAAGCGTCTATGATGATGATTTTTATACCTGGTGGGAATGATAGCTTCCGTTATTGGAGCAGTTTCCATACGCTGGGATGGAATTTCGAGGTGACCCCGACCTTGTCCTCCCTCTAGGAGGAGCATGGGGAGAGCTAGGTAAGTAATTTTTAATTTTTATCATTTTCAAATTTTTATGAATTTTTCCAATGATAGATATATACATATGTACAAGCCTTAACCCTATTCATGTGTCAAAATGCAGATATTGGACCAGTCCGCCCTAAAGGGCACCCTCGCATGTTTGTTCGTCCTGTCGTGGGTGAGGATCCAGGATTGATCAGGGTACTAGAGGGAAAGCTGGCCAGGCTGACCCAACGGGTACCTACTATGCAGATTGAGCATATCCCTACAGCCATGCAAGAGTTTGTTGTGGGGGTTCCACCCGTTTGGCTATGTCTTTTCAGACGAGTGGTTAGAGCAGTGCTCGTATACATAGATGCGGTGGAGGATGCCAAAGCCGAGGAGGCTGAGGAAGCCAGAGTGCAAAGGGATCAGGGGGACCAAGGAGGTCCTAGTGATAGGGTGGTCCAGCGTAGACCTAGGGCATTTTGATGGACTATGATCCACATTTTTGTACATTTTGTATATGACGGGATTAGACTTGACCTACCTACAGACAGATATTTTACATATATATATA
>LPNX010687961.1:4251-34651 GCA_001517045.1 Pseudotsuga menziesii
GTTTAACTCCTCCTTCATGGATGTTTGCCATCTTGGATCTCCTACTGCTTCTTCATATGTTTGAGGATCAGACTCCACCATCAAATATCATTTTTTAGCAAACATAGGATCCTTCATGCACAGACCATTCTCAAATTTAGATCTAGTCCTTCTTGGGTCATTGGGATCCCCAGCTAGCTCACCTGCTGCATGTAGTGTCTTGAATTCCCATTTTGGCCTTGTGGGGATTTTAGGGTTTGCAATAAACGCATCTCCATTAGACAAATCAGAATCAGCATGTTCAACAAACTCTTTACTTACTTCTTAAGCCTCAGGTGGTGAAGAGGCTTCACCAACTTCCACTTCTGCAAGGGGTTCTTCTTCAAACTGAACACACCTTTCGATGAAGGATTTATTTGTGCTCAAATTTATCAACTTATTCCCTTTTGAATATTCAGAGTATCCAACAAAAATACACTCTTGGCTTTGGGGCTGCAAAGCCTTCCTCTTCTCTGTCGGGATTCTAGCCCATGCCTTTGAGCCAAAAATCCTGAAATGGGTCACATCTGGCTTGAGCCCACTCCATGCTTCGAAGGGAGTCATACCATAAAGATGTTTGTGAGGCACCCTATTCTGAATATAGGCTGCACAGTTGATAGCTTCGGCCCAGTACTTTGGTGGCAAAGTTTTGGCCTCCATCATGCATGTTGCCATCTCCTTCAGTGATCTGTTCTTCCTCTCAGCAACACCATTTTGCTGTGGTGTGTAAGGGATAGAATGCTGCATCTGAATACCTGCATATGCAAAATAGTTAATAAACTCATACTTGACATACTCATCACCATTTTCAGATCTAAGGGACTTGAGTTTCCTTCCATACTAGTTTTCAACCAAAGCCTTAAAGACTTTGAATAGGCCAAAAAATTCAGACTTGTGTTTCAGGAAGTGAACCCAGCAATACCTGGAAAAGTCATCAATGAAAGTTAATGCATACTTGGCTTGACTAATGGACATATGAGGGAATGGACCAACAACATCACTGTGGATCAGCTCGAGGGGTGCAGAGGTTCTCTCATGACTAGCTCTCTCAAATTTGTGCTCTGGGTGTTTTCCTAGGATACAGCCTTGGTAGACTCCTTTGGAAAATTTTATCTTGGGCAACCCTATGACCATCTCTTTTTCACTAAGATCAGAAAGATATTTGTAGTTAAGATGGCCAAATCTCTCATGCCACAACTTGCTGGCTTCATTAGCATGAATGAGAAGAGCAGAGGGGTTTGAGTAAGGTAGGAAGTGTGAGAACATGTATACCTTTTGAGCATGATTCACAACTCCTTTTGCAATGACTCTACCAGTTGAAATCTCTGTGATCTCAACTTCATCGGGGGAGAATATGACCTTCTTAGGAGACCCAGTGTGGGTCATCTGGTACAATGACAGGAGGTTAGAGGCGAGACCAGGCACATATAGCACATTGCTGAACTTACCATGATCAAGATATATCCTTCCTTTGCCTTTACTTTCAGTGAGAGAGTCATCTCCCAGTACAATAGATGGTCCTTTTGACATATCCAGTGAGGAGAAGGCCTCTGTTGGCTGCTTTTGGGCAGACCCGAGTTTACTATATTCAACCAACAACACCCTTAGCTCACTGGCCCTTTCGGTGATAGACCACAAAGCGGCCTGAAGTCTCACCTGAAGTGACTCTAATGGGTTGGCCAAGGACTCAAGTGTCTTGGACCAGGTTCTGTGGCGATCCTACTAGTGGTTCGTAGCTCCCCTAGATGCGAGGTCTCTTTCTCTGTGCGTCGCGCAATATCCTGCTCGCGTCATGTGATCTCCTCGTCTCGCAGCTCTTCTAGCCACGAGATATTCCTTTACACCGTTGCACAGTCCTATTCTCCAGCGCGCACTTTCCCTGACTCGCGATATCTCCAACCTTACCGCATCGCCGCACAGCGTGCGACACGCAGCTCCTACCCAACGCTAAGTCCTTAACCTGCGGTATCGCACACCGCAGCTCCTGTGCCGATGCGGTATCACCTCTCTGTGATATCCTACCCCCGCGGCTTAGCGCACTTAGCGTTGCTTGTGTTGACATGCAAGACTTAACATACAAGGCTATTCGATACTGCAATAGTGACTGTATCACGCAAAGCATAAATGAACCATATACAACATGCCAAAGACTTTAACTTATGTTTATCCTTCTATATTGCTGCGAGCTGATTGACACATTCATTCATTAAACTATAAACAAAGTTCATGAGTGACTGAGAATTGCATAAGTAAACATAACAAGTAAACCAATCACATAACACTTGATTTTAACGTGGTTCACCTCCAGAATGGAAGTTACATCCAAAGAACTGTGTTTTTATTATAGCTCAGGGGAAGGTAAAACACAGTTCTGCTGCACCGCATATGCAGCTCAAGATCTTCTCTCTTAGATCTCTTTTCTCTCTATATTGCTCTCTTACAATATACTCTTCCCTCTCTGTCGATCCCTACGGATCGTTACATGCATACTCTATAAGCCATCTACTGGTTACAGTAAGATTTCTTCCGCTAATAACAGAACCAGAGCTAGACTTTTACAATAGTCTAAAAATCTACAAACACTAACAACTGAATGAACCAACTAACTGACCAACCAACCCTTTTACAATACAAAATATATCCCTTTATAGGCAGCCCGAAGGTCTCTCCATTACAACACTGTGGGCCTGTCCCAACAGTAACCCAAACCCTAACTAGTGACAGTTGGCCATATCTGTACTTGAGGTAGCCGCTTTCCGTCACACCATAGCTCTCTACAGTCTTCCATGCTTCCCGGCACTCATCATGGGTACTATGCACCGCTTCGCTTTTCTATCCTTCGTCTTCTATGCTTCAGCCTTGTTGCTCCTTCTCCTTTATGAGGGTCGCTGAGCCCTCCTGTATTTCGTTGCTGCCTTCAATGCAGTGGCTGAGCTCTCTCTTCTTGATCGCTCAGGTACCGTTGCATTTCTTGACTTTTCTATCTTAAAAGTCATGGTTTTCAGCTCTGCTCTCCAGCTAGAAACGTGCTACGGCGTCGTAGCTCTGTCTTATCTTCTTTCCGCCAAAACTTATCTCTCCGCTAAACTAGTAGCTTCTTCTGTAGCTGCGGGACCCTGCTCCAATAGTCCCCTAACACTTACTTGTGGCTCGCCCTCGAGCCACTTCCAGCGGGCTTCTCCTGCTGTAGCTTTACCTTGGCTTCCTGTGAAGCCCTCTGCAACCTGTCACGAAGTCTTGTGACTTCCTTCTGCATCACTTCGACACGTTCTTTATAGTTTATGTACTTGGTTCAATGGGCTCTCTTATCCTTCCTTCCCGATTTCAAGGTATCGCTCTCGTCGCTCCTGAAACCTTTTCAGAATCTTCTAGTGTTTGAGAGGTTTTCCACATATATCCTTTCTTCTTTATCTAGGTTAGAAATTTTATCACAAGGAAAATCTATATCTTCCCTCCTTATCAAACATTTCATTCAGTCTGGAGCCTTGTATATGAAAGAGATACAAACCTTGAATTCCGTTCCAAGAACAAACCTTTGCCTGCCTCCAGGAATTCTACCAACTGCTGGGTTTGCTGTCCTCTTCCACTTCTCTTCTCTTCGAGGTGCTCCAGGTACACATGCTTCCTCTAATCATTAGATTTTTGTTGCGTTGCCTCCGTAATATTTTGTGCTTTTCTTAGCTGATCAGAGAGGTCGGCGACCTTCTCCCGTTGCTTTCTTTTTCTCATTTTTACTTTTCGCCTAGCGGGAGATTTCTTCTCATCATTATTATGCTTTGCTTTCTTATCTTTAGTGATCGGCTCGGTGTTCTTATTCTTGTTAGCAGAGACTTTGGTGACAAATTCTACTTCTGGTGCTTGATTCTTCATCCTTGGCAGCTATCTGACCTGTGATGTACTTAATTTCACAACCCTGGGTGGCGTCGTCATAGCGGACCTACGACCACCAGGGTCGAAACATCTCGGCATGCCTTCTAGAGGTTCGTCCTCGAACAGAACCCACTTAGTGAAAACTGGCGGACGTGCACTGGCTGCAACGTCTAAAAGTCATAGCACTCTGTAACGAACTTAGCTCTTCATAGGGAGTTCTGAATAATGCACTCTATAGCTCTCGGTTTTTCTGCAAACGTAACCGTCCCAATTGAATACTTTCTATTTTTATGCCCAATACGATAATCCCAGACACAACGGCCATCTAGACTGAACCTGTCGGTCGTCATCAATTCCTAGACAAGACCACACCTGTCATCCGATCCTTAATAAATGATGGAATCTGATCTAATTTCCCTCGGAACGTGCGTGCACAGGCACCGGTCTTGTCGGAGATTTGCCAAATCTGGAAAAATTAATTATACTCCTTCCAAATCTACGGTAAGATATACCGGTCATTACCTCATTAACTACCTGTCATATGCTGACTTGACTAGCCCTATGTCGGTTGCAAAACTGAGTACGTGGCACGGGGAAACATCGCACTGCTGCGATGCGACTCCGCATCACCTGCGTAAAACAATACTTATTTATTTATTTATTTTTTGAATCGTCCTGATGCGATTCCTCATACTTAGAATAATACCTGTCGGTGTAGACTAGTTCCCGATGCGATGCCTCCTTTCAACTACACTGGACATCTGCACCACCATAAACTGGCTAAGCTAGGGCTGATAGGCGGGGTGGCTATCACTATAGAGCTTAAGCCTACTTCCATTAATCCATGTGGGCAGAATCTCCCCGTTCAGCTGGCTGAGCTAAACGGCACCTCCCTCTGTGACTTGCTGTATCTGATATGGCCCCAGCCAATGTGTCTTGAACTTCCCTGGAAACTTAATGAATTTGCTGTCATAGAGGAGCACTAGGTCTCCGATCTAGAAAGTCTTATTCTTAATGTGTCTGTCATGCCAAGCTTTTTCTCGTGCCTTCTGCACTTTCTGATGGAATCCGACGATGAATCTGTCTTCTTCTAAGGCAAGCAGCTGTGCTAGCCTTTCCTCCACTGTGTCTGTATCAGTCATCCCGGTAATCTGAGCGATTCTTAAACTGGGAAGAATATACTCCATAGGCATAACAGCCTCCTGTCCATACACCAAGCTGAAAGGTGTGTGTCCCGTAAGTTTCTTACATGTAGTCCTGTACGCCCATAATACAACGTTAACTCTGAGGTCCCAATCATTCCTATGGCTATTGCAGATCTTAGTAAGAGCATTTTCTAAAATCTTATTAAAGGCCTCCACCGTACCATTAGCCTAGGGGTGGTAGGGAGTGCTCTTATGGTGTTGAATATGGAATTCTTCTGTCAATGCCTCAATGGTGCTGTTCAAAAAATGCGTGCCTTGATCACTCATCAAAATTACTGGGCATCCAAATCTATTGATGATGTTTTCAAAAAGGAACTGTGCGGCTGTAGCAGCATCACAATTTATTACTGCTTTGGCCTCTGCCCATCTGGTGAGGTACTCTATTCCCGTGATAATATATCTCGCTCCCGTGCGCTTTCCTGGTGGGTTGATAGGACCCACAAAATCTATAGCCCATTTGTCAAATGCGCACAACGTGACCTGTGGTCGCAGTGGCATTTCATCGCGTCGCGAGGGTTTTCCTACCCTTTGGTAGATATCGCAGCATCTGCAAAAGTCCTTGGTGTCCTTATGCAAGGTAGGGCACCATAATCCTGCCTCCAGGATTTTCCTGCGAAGTGACCTCTTGCGGTTCCTGAATGTGCCTCTCTGATAATAGTGCCTTTTTCATGCGGCATCACACATCTACGCAGAACTTCATCCGGACCTAACTTGTATAGGTGTCCTGCGATAAGGGTGAAGTCTGCTGCTTTAACGACCAACTGCTTCTTTTGCTGCTTAGTAAACTCATAAGGTGCTACTCCTGTAGTGAGAAATGGAATAATATCGGCATAGTACTCATCTGCGATCTGGATGGATAACATTGGCGCATATGGCAGATTTTCGTCTAGGTTACTTGGCTCTTCTCCTGAGTCTATCCACGACAAATGATCAGGTATGACATTCAGTCTTCCTGGTTTCACGATGATTTCAAAATCATACTCCTGAAAGAGGAGTAACCATCTGCAGATTCTCCCCCCTAACACTGGCTTATTGACCAGATACTTCAAGGTGGAATGGTCAGTAAACATCTTAAATGAGGAACCCAACAGGTAGTGCCTGAACTTCTGGAGCGCGTACACCATAGCTAGGCCTTCTCTTTCAGTTGTGGTGTAGTTCTTTTCTGCTGTCGAGAACTTTCTGTTGGAGTATGCGATAGGATGGTCAATGTCCCCTTCTCCTGGTTGTGTTAAAACAACCCCTAATGCAATGCCAGACGCATCCACATGTACATGAAATGGCTTAGTCCAGTATGGAAATACTAAGATGGGTGCTGTAACCATCTTCTCTTTAAGTGTGTCTAGACACTGCTGACATTCCTCGTTCCATAGGAATTTTACATCTTTCTTTAGCAATTTCTCCATTGGTGCTGTAATCTTTGCGTAGCCCTTGATGAACTTTCTGTAGTACCCCATATGACCAAGTACTGTCCTCAGTTGCTTGATTGATTTGGGTGCTGGAAGGTTTACAATGATGGAAATCTTCGCGGGATCTACCATCAAGCCTTGTCTGCAAACAATGTGACCCAACAAAATACCAAATGGTGCACAAAATATACATTTCTTCAAGTTTAGAGAAATCTGGTACTGCCTACATTTCTCTAACATCAGTCTTAAGTCTCCTACATGCTTGTATATTAGTCCAAATACATTCCAATCATCAAAATATACTTCTAAGAATTTATGGATGTATTCTTTAAATACAGCAACTACTACTCTAGAAAATATAGTTGGTGCATTCTTAAGACCAAAGGGCATTACCATATACTGGAACGAGCCCCATTCTGTTGCAAAGGTGGTCTTGGATTGATCTTCTAAATGTATTCTGATCTGATGGTATCCTGAGAAGCCATCAGTGAAGGAGTAGACCTCTTGTCCTCCCACGTTGTCTAATACCTCATCAGTGAACGATGTCGAAAATGGATCGTGAAGCGATGGATCGTTGAGCTTGCGCAGGTCGACACAGATCCTTATGTCTCCTTTTTTTTTCTTTTCTTGTACGAGCATGGGGCTAACCCATTCGCTTTCTTCTACTGGCTCAATGATGCCTGCTGCTAGCATCTTATCGATTTCGTCCTTTACTTTTTCTTTGTAGCACGGATTCAATATATATGGGCGCTGCTTAACTGGTCTAGCATCCTCCTTCAATGGTATCCTCATAAATCCCAGGTCTCCAACTATTCCCTTCATCTCTGTGAACTTGGTGGGAAATAGGTCCTGATAGTCATGTAACAAATCTGCAATCTGTCCGGCTGTTTCATCGTTCCAATAGTCTCCAATAGAGGCAAACTTAGGTTCCGCGTCTGTGCCAATATTGATATTTTTAATCTTGATGGGTTCGGTGATTGCTGGAATCTCTAACTGTGGTCCCCCAACTTCGTGAGTCCCTTCTGATTCCGGAATGTTGGTGTTGCGAGGATCCTCATCCTCATCCTTATCTTCATTGTCTGGCTTTACTGCGAAATTATAGCACTCAAGCGCGTCTTGCAACTGGATGGCCCACTCAGGTTGAGCCTGCACTGAGGTGGTACAGTCTTCAAATATCTTGATCTTGATTATTTCTAGGGCCTCAGCAACACTTGGATGTTCTGATTCAAACTCGAAGGTGAGTAAGAAACTGTCTATCATAAGTGACCATGTGGTCGTCCCCTTGCACAACTCGGTCTCTGTGTACTAGTTCCTTGGAACTGTGTCCAATGTGTGAATGAATCTGTGAGCCCATTCGTCCTTGGGAATGTCCGACCAGTTCTGTTCACATGTCTGAATGTGTGCCCTGGGATCAGTTTCGCCTGTGTACTTCTACTGGACATACTCTCTGTTGTCAAAAAATCTGATCGCCATCAGTATTTTAATATCATCCCATGATGCGATATTCTCTTTATGCGCATACCACCATCTTGCAGGTGTGGCTCGTACTGCAAGGTCCATAGCTGCGATCCTCTGCTCGTAAGGAATCTGTTGCTCAAATTGCTCAAGGAAATCCTAGATATCTGTCAGACCATGATATGATGGAATCTCAGTGATCTCTGCGCCAATCCATCGCAGTGACTTACTCATAAACGCACATCTGCGCGCTGAAAATTCGTAAAGTCTGTTCTGCCAGTTCTCTAGACCAACATCGGAATCCGATACGCATGAGCTATCCCATTGCCAACTAATGTTCCCTTCTGCGGTTGGATTGATGTAGTCGTTTTGGTTTGCAGTCATCTGGTAGAGACTATTCATGTTATGTGCCTCCTCCTCTGCTCGGATAGGTTCAATGTATCTAGGACCCTGGTGAGGATCCAACCGCGCGATGACCCGGATCTGCGCATCCTCAAAGGTCATTTGTCTTCTCTTTAGGTCAATGCCAGCCTTGCTACTGATCACCCAATCAATACTTAATAATGCTGGATAGGGTCAACTATCACCAATGATTTCTATAACCTCGAAGTCCGCAAAACTGCGAACTCCGTGAATGTCAACTGGCGCCTGCGGTAGTCGACCCAAGGGTGATACTCGCTGCTGATTAGATAATATTAGGTGGATAGTCGATTTGACTAATTGAGGGCTACCCATCTATTCCCATGTCTGCTTAGTTAGAACATTCACCTCTGATCCTAGATCTAAGACGACTTCGTCCATTTCAAACTCTCCAATCTGTGCTGTGAGCTTCATCTCTCTTCCGGTCCTTGTATGTCCTGTAATATTATGAATAGCGCGGTGTGCACTGCTCGAGAGAGAAGGTTACTGACACTGTTCTATGATGCGCCATATCTCACCGATAGCTTTTTCATTTATCACGAGTTTCAAGCAACTGCGAAGGAAGGATTGTACACTTCCTGTCGATTCATCCTCGTCGCATCGTCCGGATGTGGTATCCTGCGGTATCTGTTCTGGGCTATCGCCACAAGGTGCTTGCTATGGTAAGCCCCTAGACGGAGGTACCTGCGATCTCGATTGCGTAGGTTCATCAAAGGAAGCCTTTGCTTCGTGAAATGTCTCTTTATTCTTCTGTAGGTCGAGTGCTGTTGCTTTACTAGGAGCTCTGCGCACCCACTCCTGACTTGTGTTCTTTTCGGTCTCCTGCGATGTCCTACTAGTAGAAACACCACTACGAGTCACAATATTGACTCTTGGTTCTGGTTCTGCTTGCTCAGCAGTAATAAGTTGGACGTTCTGGTGTACTGCTGGCTTAGGGTCTTTGATCTTAGCTATCAAGGTAGGACACTCCTCTATGGTATGATCATAAGATTTGCAGTAGTTACAAGTGGTAGTGGGGCTCTGACAATCCCTAGCATAGTGTCCTACAACTCTGCAGTTATAACAAGTGATTGGTCTGCGACCATGGCCAAAAACTTCTCCTCTACCGAAGCCTTCTCCTCGTGCAAAGCCTCCTCCACGGCCTCGTCCTCTGAATCCTCCTCCACAGCTACCATAAGTCGGATCATGCTGTGGTCCTGCTGCTGGACCCTGTGTTTCTGATTGGACTCTGTATACGTCATGTTTTCTATCTAACATGAGATCATAGGCTTGGAAATCCTGTTCATTATGTCCGACAGAGCTGCAGAAGACACAGTATAGGTTCTTAGGTGTCTGTACATACTTCTGAAGCAAAGGGCATTGCTGAGGCGGATGTCCTTGTGTTTTGCATATTTCACACCATGGCCCTTGCATTCATGGTAAGTGGTTAGGAGCCCCTGATGCTAAATATTCTGCAAAGACTGGATAGTTGTCTTTGGTATGACCCTGTGCTCTACATCATAAGCACCATATGTCTTGCAAAACCTCTTTTCCTTTCTTAAGTTTGTGTATCTGTAACGTGAGGTTGGCGAACTGGTTCTGTAGAGTTGTCATTCCTGCACTGGTTTCTGCTAAAGTTGAAGCTTCTAGCTTCATCGCCATCTCCAACGCATCATCCTACGTCTGGATTTTCTGCTGCATTAGTGGAAATCTGATGTGAGGAGGGAGCAGTGTTGCAATAAACCATTCCTTATGCTGCTCCGGCACAAACTCAAAGCTTACTTGGTCTATAAGGGCTTTGAATTTCTGGTCAAAGTCCCGTACTGATTCTGATGGTAGCTGCTAAATATCCTTGAGCTCTGTAATGCACTGAGATTCAGACTTAGGTTTCTTGAACTCTTTAATCATGGCATTCTTGACCTGGGCAAGTGTCTTGGGTACTGTGGTATACTTTATGTACCATGTTAAAGCTCGATCTCTGAGTGTGGTGACCAACTGTACATGTTTAAGGTTATCGTCGTTGATTGTTTTAATGGTCCACATGGCTTTGCATAGAAAGCAATGCTGTTCCGGGTCCTCTGCTACTGTACCCTTAAAGGTAGGTAGCTTCATATCATCTCCCATTCTATTTCTCTGCGGTAGGTTCTGATTGACTGGATTACTACCACTCGGTGGTGTAGGTGAAGGTGATGTAGCGGTAGTAGGTACTGTCTGTGAGCTACTGGATGGAGTACCTACGGCATTACTCTGAGTCCTGGTATGTTTCTGTGGGGTATAGGGCTGGTAAGGGATACCCCCCTCTGGTTATTTTGTGGTACTAGGACTCGGTTGCCTAATATTGTCTGAACTATCTCCAAATACAGGAGAGCCGAAAGCTACTTTATATTTCTTGCCACTACGTGTTCGTCCAATGTCATCAAAATCACTTTCAAACTCTTGTGACATTACTATTTTTACTTATTCATCTGAAATCATGTCCATTACTCCTTTTTCATGTAGCAGCATCTTAATGGAAAAGTTTAGAGATTTTAGGTACTTACCACGATATCCTTTGAAGAAGTACCGCTCAGCCTCACTGAAGCTTTTTCTCTGGTCAACTGCAAATTCTGTGACGAAGCCTCCTAGCACACTCGCAAGCCAGAAGTCCACTGCTCTCGTAATGGGATTGTCTAGTCTCTGCACGGTCTGAATCAGCTCCGGTGTCGAGATAATGTTTCTTTTCTTCTTGAAAATGTTCTTATCTGTCAAATTTGATAACCAGTCGTAAAGCTCGTTTCCATAGGTTGCAAAAAATATTGCGTGTATATCTGAAGCTATATGCTTTTGTAACCAGTCCTCTGTGCTCAGTTTAGGGCTCTGATTTTCTTTCTTGGAAAACTCCCTTAAGTTTGAATCCATTCACTAGTGAAACTCTTCTCTAGTGGGATGCCAACAGAACATTAGCGCTCAGTTGTTCAAAACCAGCAACGGAACCATTTGTTGGCTGCTTTTGGGCAGACCCGGGTTTACTATATTCAACCAACAACACCCCTAGCTCACTGGCCCTTTTGGCGATAGACCGCAAAGTGGCCTGAAGTCTCACCCAAAGTGACTCTAATGGGTTGGCTAAGGACTCAAGTGTCTTGGACCAGGTTCTGTGGCGATCCTACTAGTGGCTCGCAGCTCCCCTAGATGCGAGGTCTCTTTCTCTGCGTGTCGCGCAATCTCCTACTCACATCGCGTGATCTCCTCATCTCACAGCTCTTCTAGTCGTGAGATATTCCTTTACACCGTCGCACAGTCCTATTCTGCGGTGTGCACTTTCACTGACTTGCGATATCTCCAACCTTACCGCATCACCGCATAGCGTGCGACACGTAGCTCCTGCCCAACGCTAAGTCCTTAACCTGCGGTATCGCGCACCGCAGCTCCTCTACCGATGCGGTATCACCTCTCTATGATATCCTACCCCCGCAACTTAGCGTTTCTCGTGTCGACGTTCAAGACTTAACATACAAGGCTATTCGATACTGCAATAGTGACTGTATCACACAAAGCATAAATGAACCATATACAACTTGCCAAAGACTTTAACTTATGTTTATCCTTCTATATTGCTGCGAGCTGATTGACACATTCACTCATTAAACTGTAAACAAAGTTCATGAGTGACTGAGAATTGCATAAGTAAACATAACAAGTAAACCAATCACATAACACTTGATTTTAACATGGTTCACCTCCAGAATGGAAGTTACGTCCACAGAACTATGTTTTTATTATAGCTCAGGGGAAGGTAAAACACAGTTCTACTGCACCGCATATGCAGCTCAAGATCTTCTCTCTTTGATCTCCTTTCTCTCTATATTGCTCTGTTACAATATACTCTTCCCTCTATGTCGATCCCTGCGGATCGTTACATGCATACACTATAAGCCAGCTACTGGTTACAGTAAGATTGCTTCCGCTAATAACAGAACCAGAGCTAGAATTTTACAATAGTCTAACAATCTACAAACACTAACAGCTGAATGAACCAACTAACTGACCAACCAACCCTTTTACAATACAAAATATATCCCTTTATAGGCATCCCGAAGGTCTCGCCATTACAACACTGTGGGCCTGTCCCAACAGTAACCCAAACCCTAACTAGTGACAGTCGGCCATATCTGTACTTGAGGTAGCCGCTTTCTGTCACACCACAGCTCTCTGCAGTCTTCCATGCTTCCCGACACTGATCATGGGTACTATGCATCGCTTCGCTTTTCTATCCTTCGTCTTCAATGCTTCAGCCTCGTTGCTCCTTCTCCTTTATGAGGGTCGCTAAGCCCTCCTGTCTTCCGCCGCTGCCTTCAATGCAGTGGTTGAGCTCTCTCTTCTCAGTCGCTCAGGTACCGTTGCCTTTCTTGACTTTTCTATCTTAAAAGTCATGGTTTCTGGCTCTGCTCTCCAGCTGGAAACGTGCTATGGCGTCATAGCTCTGTCTTATATTCTTTTCGCCAAAACTTATCTCTCCGCTAAACTAGCAGCTTCTTCTGTAGCTGCGGGACCCTGATCCAACAGCCTCCTTAGTCGAAACCATGTGTCTTGAAGCTTCAGAATCTATGATAAAACTGGGTGAGCTTGATGTGCCAGCAACTAGAGCATGAACTCTCTCTCTGTCATCTGAACTTGATCCTCCTTCTCTCTTCTTTGAGCTTTCTGGAAGGGAGATGCCATTCTTCTCCAGGAGATTGGTCAGCATGTCTATATATTTTTTCATACAAGAGCTTTCAATGTGATTTCCCTTATTGCAGTATGCGCACTTGTTCATTTCACCTTTGTTCTTCTTCTTCTGGTTATTCTTCTTGGGACCTTGTAGATCCTTTGGAGACTGTTTCTTGTCTCTCTTTTGCTCAGGTGTCTTTTTAGCTTTCTTTTGGCTTTTTGAATCCACCCTTGAATCTCCAGCAATCAAGGCTTGATCTTTGGATGGTTTGATGGTGCCCATCATCACCAGCTTGTCCTGTTCTTGTGTGAGAGATTCCATGAAATCTGCAAGGCTAGGCATCTTCCAGGCTCAAGCTGTCAGTTTTGTGGCATAGAAGGTCGAAAAAAACACTGAATAATCAGGGCCCAACTTCAAGAGGATGGCCAGTACGAGCTGATCATCTTTCTTTTCAATACCACACTGTTTCAGCTGCAAAACTAGTGCTTTGAACTTGGAGAAATATAGCTGCAGGGATTCAAAGCTTGTTGGACTTAGAGAAATCAGCTCATTCTTGATTTGATGTCCCCTCACCTCATATATCTTTCCAAAAAGATCAGCAAGCTTCTCCCATACTTCATTCGGTGATGTCAATCCATCGAGATGGAAAAGGAGGTCTCTGGAAATACTCAGGCACAGGAGGCCATAAGCCTCATCCCTCCTGTTGTGCCATTTTATCTTCTCTACAGCTGCATTGGGCTCTGCTTCTGTTGCCATAGTCACCCTGTAGAGGCCTTTCACTCTCAACAGTATCTCCATCTCTGCTTTCCATTCAAAGAAATTGAAAGGAGTCAAGATAGTTTTCTGTGATTGATCCATAGCTCTAGAAAATCTGTCTCGGCTGTCAGTAGAAGGCTCCCAGTATTTGATGTCGAACCTGCAAAGCAATTTTTGAAGGAGAAAAACAACCTACAATGGATCTAATACCATGTGGAAATTAAGGCCAGCAATAGATTAATTTTACTCACAACAATTATCAATTGATCATGCAAAATTGCTAACAAGAGAGATTGAATATGGAGCTGTAACACTAAATTGTATTAACTGAGTGTACAATAGCCAAACCTGTAATAACATAGGTTTTTGAATAAATATAATACATCAAGAAATCGAATGCATGAGGAGGCATCCAAATCTAGCATAAAGCAGGCTTACCAAAAATAAGCAAATCCCCCATAGGTGTAAAAAGCTGATCCCAAATCTATCATGGAGCTCACGAATTGGAAAGGGCACATGGGAAAGCTAATGAGTGATGAAATGGCAGCTCATACATGCTTTTTCATGGAGAAAATAGTGGAGGATGAAGAGGACAAAAAACTAGTTCACCTCACCTAGTCTAGCTTTCCTATGTGCCTTAAAACACTGAAAAAGCAGGCAATAAAGCAGAAAAAGTAGATAGGTGCCTAGGAGGCCAGGAATAAAGCAGATTTGATTCCTAAGGCTTTCCCAAGTGCTACATGTGTCAAATATGGAAAGTTTGACCTCTATGGATAGGCAAATAGCAACTTGCACAAGGTGGGACACATGAACTAGGAAAATAAGACAAAAATAAATGAATTAATGTCTAAGTGGGTAAACTATGGGTTGCATATTCTAACACTAGGTAAACCCTTTTCTATGTTGATTGTATCTGGGAATCTCCTCTCAAATGGGAGTTAAGCACGAGGCCACGTGGAGGCTTGGATTGAGGAGATAACCCTCTCATTCCTTGTCAAAGCGTAGACCAAGGTTTTTGCGCATCTGGGGATTCTGTCTTAGACAGGGTTTCGAGCTTTGCTACCCTGCCCATGTGTATGAACCAGGCTTGTAACTGTCCCCCTAGACTATCAATATAGTTAGGGTATCCTTTATTCTCTTTGACATCTAGGGTTCATACACAGGTACACTGGAAGTCTATTTCTGGTTGAGCTTTGACGGGATTGGAAGGTAACCCCGGTAGAAGGTGTGGGAGGGCGGTGGGTGATTCCTCTACTTGTGCCTAAGAACATCTAAAGGGACATCAAGTAAATGTCTATCATATTTCTTCTAGAAAGCATATCTTATACCTATTTTTTTGTTTGGCTTTAGGAATTTTTAGTGAGTGCTATGTGGTTTGTGTGTGCTTAGTGTGCCTTTAGGTGTGTGCTTTGTAATTTTGGTTGCCTGTCAACCTCAGAATTTGTCTCCTAGTTTGAAACTATGGATAACACCCCTTTGAACACCAACCAAGAGATCCTCATGATGGGAACTCCTTGTACTATTCCTCTCACAGGGAATGTTGGTGTCCCTTTGATGGCCACCCTGAATCTACCTGGATTCACCCTAGGGCTACTGGTGTGGTTGTTTTCCACTTCAACCATCTTGAATGCTCCTGATGCTTCTCAAGTAAGCTCCTTATATCAAGGGCATCAAAACACTACTTCCCCTTTACCTGTAGTTGATTCTCCTCCTCCTTCTACGTCATCCGGTGAAAGTACTGATACTAGTAACCGATAGTTTAAAAGGAGTAAAAGAAGGAGGAATAGGAAGATGGCACATAAGCAAGGGGGAAACTGTTCAACCTCTGTAGGTCAAGTTGAACCTTACCACCCAGCCTTTGCAGTTCATATTGGGGGCACCTATCCAACCTCTGCAAGTCATGTTGGATATAAGAACTCAACCTCTGTAAGTTAAGTTGATCTTCACCATCCAACCTCTATTGATCATACTGGTGGGATCCTTCCAACCTTTTCAGGTCACATTGGATCCAGTCACTTAGAATCTATAGTTCATGCTGAGGGAACCATTTCAACTCCTGATTTCCATGTTGAACCTCCCCATCCAACCTCCTCAAGTCATGTTGGATCCATTCACCCACCTCTGTAGTTCATGTTGGGGGCACACACTCAACTGCTGCAAAGCATGTTGATCCTAACCATTCACCCTCTGTATTTAACGCTGGTGGTTCCCATCCAACCTCTGTAGGTCATGTTGGGCCTAGTATTTCAGCCTCTATGAGTCATGTAGGGGGCAGTCTCTCCGCCTCTATGGTTCATGCTGAAGACAATCTATCAACCACTGTGAGTCATGTTGACACTATTGAAAAGACTACCCATTCAAAACACAAGCCCAAGTTTCCTTGTAATCTTTGTGAGGGATACTACTTTATAAATGCCCTTCTATCATAGAGGTGTGGAGAGTTTGGCTTCATGGTCATCCCATTTTTTAACATTCAGAAGTTTTTCAACAACCAACCTCCCTTAGTCAGGTTGGACCCAATCACCCAGCCTCTGGTGGTCATGCTGGGGGAAAAATCTCAGCCTGTATAGGTCATGCTAAGAGAAAAAAATCAACCTATGCTAGTCATGTTGACACTATTGAGAAAACGCATTGTTCAAAGTGAAAACTTAAGTTCCCTTGTAAGCTATGTGAGGGAGATCATCTTACTCACCAACGCCCTGCTATCGCAGAGGTGCAAAGAGTGTGGTCCAAGACTCAAGAATTTCCTTCTCTTGAACAACCTATAGTTTCTCAACAACCTACTCAACCTTTGGTTGATCAAGTGGTCGAGCCAATCTCAATTTTGGTCGATCCCACTCTTCTTTCGAAGAGTGATCCTGATGTGATTGAGCTAATGTCACTTTTGGTCAATCCCACTCTCCCTTCGAAGAGTGACTTTCATGAAGCGGTTGAATCGATTCCAGTATCGATCAATCCCACTCTTCCTTTGGAGAGTGAAGTGTCTACTAGTCACATTTTCTTCACTGCTAGTTCAGAAATTATTGAACAAGGGGGCACTGAACTCACTTTGGATCAACCCCCACCAAGCTCTTGAATTGCTTCCTTTGATTGGGATAGCCTAGTTGAGCCGCACCTTCTGTCTGATGCACCTTTCCAGATAAAGGTCAAACTTGAATCATACATGATTACTCATTGTATTGTTGGTGAAGGAGCCTCAGTTAGTATCTTGTCTGCTCATGCTTGGCGAGGCATGGGATCTCCTAGCCTTGTGTCGATATCTAGTCAGTTACTGGTGTTTGATAGAAGAATTAGTATAGAATTGGGAATTCTCACTCAAAAACCTGTTACTTTGGGTGGAAAGACCGTCTTAGTTGACTTCATGGTGATAGAAGACCCCTTGGACTTCAACATGCTCCTTGGACGTGATTATTTCTATGGCATGCAAGTTGTGGTGTCAACATTCTTTCGTGTGATGTACTTTAATCATGGTGAAGAAATTATCACTATTTATTAGTTGGATTTTGTTGATCCATCTCTTGACCCAACTAGAGACTAGGTTTTTCCTTTATTGATTCCCATTGTTTCTATAGACACTACCGCGCCACAGGTGAGCTATGTGGCCTCATGTCCTTTGCATTCAATTGCTACTGAGAAGTAGCCTCTGTTTCCATGCTTAAATTCTTAGGAATTGGTCCTAGCAGTTAACCAAGTGATTCATCCTATACAGACTGTGGGGCCTAATATCCACTCTATTGATCCATTTGAAAGTTTGGATGTGTGTCCTATCTCGGATGATCTCCTTCCTTCGGATGAAGTCTTCCTAGAGTCTTTAATATAGTGTGACCTTCTTCTAGATGTTGGTTCAGTTGTGACTAAGTATAACCATGATTTTCTTAGTAAGCCTGATTTTCCCATGGATCGGTCTTCTTTTGTTGGTCTTGTTGAGTTTTTGGACTCTCCCTTCGAACAGCAAGTCAGTGATCCTGATGAGTTTGATTTTTCTGGTGAATTTTTCAACTCCTGTGATACTGATTTTTCTCTTGCAGACTCTATCTCTCCTGTTGATATTTACTTTCCTTCTGAGGTTGATCTTACTGATTATAAACCCTCAATCCTTGGCATTATAGAATATTCTTTGGTCTATTCTGCCTTGAATTTCCCTTTTGTAGAAGATAGCAAAGTCGCATGTGTTTCTGCCAAAGTGACCCACATCGAATATTTTATTCTGAATATGATTTCGATGTTGTTGTTTCTTGGAGATAGGATTCTTACTTGGATTCACAATTTTTTACTGTCCTTGTCTTGTTGTTCAATTTGTAACTACATTTTCATGTGCCTTGCTCGCGCTTATGAGCCTGATGCCGGTTTCCACACTTTTATCTCATTATATAAGCCCTCATCTTTGTTCTCATTATCGCCGAGCCTTGTATCATTTTTCCTTTGCAACTTGACACCTTTTACCTTAAAGAGACGTTCCCGGAGTGTCTTTATCCTATTGAATTTCCTTGCATTATGAATAGGTTTGTTCCTTGTGCTTGGAATTAGTTTCGCTTGCCTATGACATTCGTCTCTTCGCATTTAGAGCATTCTTTTTTCTCTCCTTCAAGATCGTTAAAAATAGTAAGGAGGCAGCGAGTTGACTTTTCCGGACTCGTTAAAACTTCACAGGAAATATTTTGAGTTTCTTTAGGCCTAGGTATGACTCCTCAAAATAGACTTGACTGCCAAGTAAACTTGTCCATTCAGGCTCGTTAAGAATATGTGAATGGGCATCCACATTGGTGGTAGGTTATCACTTTCTCAGACCATGTGGAATAATATGAGAAAGGAACACTCTCTTTTCTTTGGAATTGAGAAGAGTATTCTAAGGTATAGGTTTATCACTTTTCTAGGCCTAAGGGACTAAACTTACGGAAAAGGAACCCTCGGTATGAGCTTATTTTTCTCTTTTTCGTGCTCTAGAACAAAACATGAAAAATATTTCGAGTGTACTTTATTTATTTGTCATGCTCGTTAAACCGTAAAGAACAATGCATCGAATTTATTGTTGTAAGCTCCATTTCTTGTAATCAAATGGATCTTTCCGAGTGATCTTGCCTTCCTTCACACTCATAAAACTAAGGCTATATGTTTCTTTTGAAGGAGCATTGGGTAGGTGGTAATTTAACCTTTTTTGGACCTCCCTAACTAACTATGAAAAATGTGTGCCTTTTCTTCTTCGGAAATTAAGAGAGTTTTTCTTTGGTATGTTTTATACATTTTCGGCCTCAAGAGACTAAATTATATGAAAAAGCACCCCCCTGGAGTCTTATTTGGAGTTTTGAGACTCTCTAAACTATGAAAACACCATCGAGCATGTACTAGTTTGGGCTCATAAAATCAATGAATAAGTGCTTTATCAAGCATTCTTCTATCTTTTCTTCGAGCTTGCCAAAAATGAAGATGGTCCCAAGTTTTGTTTCTTGGACTTGTTAAGCCTTTACAAGAAAGAGAAGAAGGGAAGTTCATTCACATGTTTTTTACATCATGGTAGTAACTTTTGTTTCCTTGAACAAAGCACCATTTTTGAGTTTATCAACAGTTGGGTCCTAATATTTTGACCTTATCCCAATTCAGAGTTTCTTACTCCTCCAGTTGGTCTCTTTTCCAATTATATGGGGAATCTATCAATGTCTCCTATATTGCAGATTTTTGTCGTTGGTACTTTTTGTTTCAAAATTTGCCTAAGTCACTTTTTGTGCCATGCTCAATATTCAAGGATTAAACCTTTGTCGGCCATTCTGTAGTTTCCTTGACCTTTTTTGTCAGCCATTCCCTGGTATTACTTCATTACATCATGTCTTCGATGGTCCTTGCCCTGAAATTTAGTACCAATTCTAATTCCAATTAGTCTTTGACTTATCTCGTGTTGGATGATGAAGGATTCCTTAATGCCTTCCTTCCAACAGATCTCTCCCTATCCACTGCAACACATCTTTCTATGGGAATGAAATTTATAGTTTTATGAAAGTACCCTGGGGATTGTAGTCATCAGTGGCAATTTTCCTTGCTATTGGGTGGTGGGAATACCTTAATGTCTCCTACCCGATGGATTCTTCAAGTGTTCGACTTCAAGTCCTTGTATTCACACTTGTTAGAATGTACTAGGTACCTTGGGTACCATTTTCATTAATGGTGGTTTCCCTCGCATTTGTTAACGGTTCTCATTATTGACCGATAATCAAACGGTTTCCTCCATGTTCGACTTCAACTCCTTTATTCGCATGGTTAGGATTCGTACCTTTTGGGCAGGTTTGGATTGAAGACCTTGGGTCAACAGTAGCATTATCATATTTTTCTATTTCCAAAGCTACGCAAGACCTTATCACACTTTATATGACATTTTGCTGAGACATAGATCCATCTTGTATTTTTGTGGCTATGATCGATTGTTGAGTATGGATCCACCTTGTTCATTTGTGGCCATGAATCCTTTAGATTTGATATGTCTCCCTTTTGCATATTGAGCGACCATGATAGTTTCATCAGTTATACATATGTTGGATCCACCTATATATTTATGGGGATGTTTTGTATATGGACTTGTATGTCGCAGAGATCAGTTTTTTCTGACATTTATCTCTCTTTCAGGTACCTTTGTTTGAGCCTTTCGATCTTGGATTCTCTACTCTCTCCATACTCAGCTATTTCCTTTATAATGCATTTTGGCTATCATCTTCCCCTCTAACCTCATACATTAGGGGGCATCTGTTATAGCTGAAAATGACACATCTCTATCTATGATCACTTTCCTATGTTTTCGTCACATGTCGACACTTCCATGACGACACTTCATGAAAGTTACTGAAAAAACACCTAACTTGGAGGACCCATATTTGGAGTTTTGTAACTCCATTTGACCTCATCTCTACATTTTTGGAAAGGTGTTTGTGTTAGCTAAAACTTTCTAGAAGACACTAAAGTCTGAAATCGCCTAGAAATACCCTTAAAATTCGTTTTTTGATGTGTACACGATTTTCCTTAAAGAAACCCATGTACGTACGTGACTTGCTATATATAATACTCGTGTATGCCTTAAATACGTGACTTTCTACACTGCAAACTGTGTATACCTCCTCATGTACATGATTGTTGTCTATGCAACCTGTGTACACCTCCTGAAAATGTCAAAAAAATACATATTTTGAAATGTGGGTAGTTTGGGTAGTTATGCAACTGACTCCTTCAGTTATAACTACTTTTTCTTCGACCCTAACTCTTTATTAATCATATAAATAGAGGTAGGGAGGTCCATGAGAGGAGACTTGAATCTTTGCATTGTTATGCTGGAGGATTTGGAGCTCTCTTTTCCCACACCTTTGCCCTAGAAGCATTCTCCTTGTGTTGCAGAGCTTGGAGACTGAGTTCCTTGGAGAAGAGAAGAAGCAGAACCGGATCAAGGTTTCATGAGGTTCCAAACTTTGAGAGAAGGTATACTTGTACTTGTTTTCAAGACTAATAAAGATGTGATTTTCTTCTTCTTCCCAAATAATTGTTCAATGTGTTATTAAACCCTGATTATGATTATATGATGTTATTTATCAGATTATGTTTTCATGTTTCATTGAATATAATCTCCTTTCATATAATCTATTTGGTTTGAGGAAGGTATAACTTGTTTTCCGTTGGAGAAAGAGGAGCAAGAGGATCAAGAAGAGGATTGAAGGGCTGGTTAGATCAACCTTCATTTGGCTAAGGTATGAACCATTCCAACCTATGATCTTGCTTGTATTTACTTGCAGAACCATTTGCATCTCTCTTTCAACCCCAGTACATTGATGGCCTCTTAAACCCTAGCCATAGGAAAATTTCATTTACAACACCTACCCTAGATCATCTGGATAATAGGGTAGAGTTCATGGTGCGATGGATTCCTCAAACTCAACTTGCAATAATAAGCAATAACAAAAAAAAAAATTATGATTTTTTATATACTTTTTCTAACTAGTGAAAAATGAGAACAAACCTTTCAATAACATGGGCCATTATGATTGGTAATAGTCACCTTCTACGGACATAAGCTATTTCCCTAGCCCAAAATACTCTAAGCTAGAAAAAATGAGTAACAACAATGAGAAGCACTTCCCCTAAGATTGATAGATGCTTGGAATGGATTCTTTTACTTGTCATACAATGTGATGTTCCAGTCCTTTGGAATGCTATGTCTCCAAGGGTTCACCTGCATGAAACACAACCAAAGAACATTCAAAATCAAAGTACGATCTATAATCCTATGTTGATGACTAAGAAATTCAATAATGAAAATTTCATGGGAAAGCAACTTTCATTGCAATAATGGAATAAGAGAGAGAAAATACAACCAAGAGCCTTAGTGTTGAGAAGTCTCTTCTCAAGTAAGATATTTCCTCCAAATATTTAAACTTGTCCACCTAGTTCCCGCTCTCCTTGGCTATATTTGGCTAGAGTTTTGATGTTGTACTATAATATTCATCCCTTTACCCATGGGGGATGAGAAAAGATTTATAGCGATGGGAGGATAGGGTGTTGATGTATGTGTAACTTCAGAATGTATTCACTTGTATATTTTATATATTGTATTTCATTGGTCCCCGATGTTCCTATTGGGAGTATCATCAACGTAATCAAGTCATGTAAAGTCATAGAGGTTAACCATCCTTGTTGATCGAGGGGAAAAGTCCCCAGAGTTGTGGGGCACTAGGGTTATTAGACTCTCCTAGAGAAGTTGGCCATGGTAAGTAATTGTCAAGTCGGAAACTAGTATAAATAGATAGTGAGCCTCTCTATTTGAGACACACTCACCTAGCCATAGTGCATAGGTGAGAGAAGAGGAGCTCACACAAGTGAGAGAGAGAGAACAGTTGTCGGAGATCATCTTTCTATATTTGGGTTTTATGGCTACCATTAGTGCTCATTCTATCTCTTAGGAAGTTGTAGGGTTTTCTCCTTTATGGTTTCCGGAGGAAAAATATTTTTGTTTATTGTCTCTTGTGATTGATGGTTGTGCATTTTATCCTCTCAGATAAGATCCTAAGATCATATTGTCTAAATGATAAAAATATAACATGGTATCAAAGCTAATATGAGAAGAAGACATTGTGAAGTTGTAGAACCTAGGGCTTATTACTTTTTGGGTCTCTCTCTCCACAATCCATCAGCAAAATAAGGATAGGCTAACTATCCATTGAAGGGTGCATATTTCTGATGAAGTAGAGTCTAATTCTAAGAATTTTTAGTTTTTGACTTGTCACTGCTACAGGAAATTAGGGCTTTTCATAGAAGAGGGATTTTTGAGTGATACCAGTATAGGATTTCTCTCTTGAGAAAAATCAAAGTTTAAATACCAAGATCAAAGTTTTTGGTTGAGTAGAACTACAAGAAATCCAAACCCTAATTTTCCCTAGAACCAAAAAACCAGCACTACAGAAGATCAGCTCCAGATATAGGTCCATCTTGTCAAATTGGTAAGATCTAATTCTTTTGTATTTCCATTTGAGGTTCTCTTTAAATATGTCTTGCCACACCAAGATTGATGAAAATCTTGAGGGAGCTGACAAATTCTGAGCATGGAAGTATAGGATCTCACTAGTTCTTGAAGAAAATGAATTGGAATCCTACATCAGTGAAGAGGTTCCAGTTCTAGAGGGAGATGAAGCTAATGCCTTACACAAGAATAACTTGGTCAAGGACAAGAGGATTATTGCTGATTCAATCAAGGATCACCTCATACCACATGAGTCCTCCCTAAAGACACCTAAAGAGATGTTCAATTCCTTGACCAAGCTATTTGAAGGGAAGAACATAAATTAGAAGATCACTTTGAGAAATAAATTGAAGAATGTGAAGATCCGGAATGCAGATACCATACAGTCATACTTCACAAGGGTCTCTCAGATCAAAGAATGACTTGAAGCAGTAGATGAAGAAGTAGAGAATGCAGAAATTGTGATGACCACCTTGAATGGTCTTCCTAGGTCATGGAATTCCTTCATTCAAGGGATTTGTGCTAGAAGAAAGCTAATCACCTTCAGTAGACTATGGGAGGAATGCTCACAAGAATAAGTTTGAATAGTAGCTTGAGAATAAAATATGGGAAATGAAGATAAATCTCTCATAGTACATACCGAGAAAACCAGAAGGGACTATCATCATCACAGAGGTAAGCATTCACACCAGAATAACCCTAAAAGAGATCCATATAGTATCTGATGCTATAAATGTGATGAGAAAGGACACATCTCCAAATATTTTCCTAGAAACAAAGGTGGTTCTCAAAATAAGAAGAACTAAAAAATAATACATCATGCTCATACTGTAGAATATGATGAACGTTCAAGAAAGAAAATCAAAGAAGAATATTATTCTAGCAATTAGAATCTATTTTGATTTCTACCCTCATGGGAACTGTCACAGATTGAAGAAATGATTGGCCCATAGATAGTGGGGATTCCAGGCACATGATAGGATTCAAAGAATCCTTTGTGAAACTATCCGAACATGAGTCACCCCACAAAGTGAAACTTGGGGATGACTACCATTATCCCATAAAAGGCAGTGGTGAATCCTCCTATAAGCTAGACTAGGGAAAGTATATGAAGATGAAGGATGTCTTGTTTGTACCAGGACTAAAGAAGAACCTTATATCCATATCTGCATTATATGCAAAAGGAATGAGGGTTGCATTTGTAGATGGCCAAGTCCTTATGTGGCCAAAGGGAAATACTATAGATCATGCAGTTGTGATTGGAGAGAAAGAGGGAGGATTATATAAGCTAAAGGACCAACCAAAACAAGATTTGGTCCATGACTCAGTAGAGCCAAATGAAATTTGGCATAGAAGGCTTTCACATGTGCACTATGGGGAGCTAACACTTGCAAGAAAAGTTGTTGAAGGTCTTCCAGAAATACAGGAAAAACATGAAGGTGTTTGCAAAGGATGTGCAAAAGGAAAGAACACAAAGAATACATTTCCAAGTAGTGAGAGAAAGGAAAAATGAATCTTGGAAATCATCCACTCCGATGTATGCGGTTCAGTCTCATCCGGCTCATTGAGTGGGTATGTATACTATGTTTCTTTCATTGATGATTTTTCTAGGAAGACATGGGTATAATTATTGAAAAACAAAGATAAAGTATTCGGTAAGTTCAAAGAATTTAAATCCTTCATTGAGAACCACACAGAGAAGAAAATCAAGACCTTTCGATCAAACAATGGAGGAGAATTCACATCAAATCAATTCAAATAATTATGCAGAGATTCAGGGATTAAGAGGGAGTTGACTGCTCCATATAATCCAAAACAAAATGGGGTTGCAGAAAGGAAGAATAGAATGATTATGGAAGCTGCAAGGGAAATGCTTCATGATCAAGATATTCCCATGCATATATGGGAAGAAGCTGCTAGAACAGTTGTGTATGTACATAACCCTAGTCCACATAGATTACTTGAGAAAAAGACACATGAAGAAGTATTCTCTAGAAAGAAACCAAAAGTCAGTCATCTCAAAATATTTGGCTTTCCAGTGTACATACACATTCCGAAAGAAAAGAGGATAAAATTAGATCCTTCAGGAAAGAAGGGTATATTTGTGGGATATAGTGAAATATCAAAGGCTTATAGAATATACTTCCTAGGATTCAAGAAGATTGATATTAGAAAAGAAATAAAATTTGACAAAGACTCAGCTTACAATAAATCCAAAAAGAGACCTATTGAAGATCCAGAAGAAGCAGAAGCGCCCAAGATTCAAGATACGGCTATAAATGATACAATTCAAGAAGAATATCGAGAAATAGAAGAACCCTTGGAACCTATAGGTCCGCCCTAGGAGAAGAATCCTTACAAGAGGAAACATGCATGGGTATGAGAAGCTATCCAAGGTGTAGAAAGATATGGGTCTCGATAAGAAATGCACAGAGAGAGGAAAAGAACTAGTTCCTACTCCGGTTATGTATCCCTATTATGTGACATCATTGATAAAGAACCTTCCAACTATGTAGAAGCGGCAGAAAAGAAAGAATGGAAGGATGCTATGATCAAGGAGTACCAGTCAATCATGAAGAATGATGTCTAGGATGTTGTCCCAAGACCATGTGGGAAGTCTATTGTGACTTCCAAGTTGATCTACAAGATCAAGCATGCTACAGATGGCAGCATAGAAAAATATAAAGCAAGATTTGTGGCTTGTGGATTCTCCTAGAAAGAAGGGATAGATTATGAATAAAATTTTGTGCCTGTATCCAGATACACTTCCATCAGATCAATAATTTCTCTAGTTGTAGTAATGAAATAGAAGATACACCAAATGGATGTAAATACTGCTTTCTTGAATGGTGTAGTAGAAGAGGAAGTGTATGTGGAGGATCCACTCGGTTTTGAGACACATGATAGGGAGACTCATGTGTGCAAATCGAATAAGGCCCGATACAGTTTGAAATAGGCACCTAGGACATGGTACAGAAGAATTGATAGCTTTCTGACTAGTTTGGGCTTTACCAAGAGTAAAGCAGATTCCAACCTTTACTACAAGGTTGAACAAGGGAACCCAGTGATACTCCTATTGTATGTAGATGACCTATTTGTTACAAGTGAGGATGGGTTGATTGCTGACATGAAGAGGAAGCTTGCTTCTAAGTTAGAGATGAGATACTTGGGTATTATGCACTACCTTTTAGGCATGCAAGTGTGGCAGAGTATAGATGGAATATCCCTAGGATAAGGGAATTATGCAGTAGATATCCTGAAGAGGTTTGAGATGATGGATTGCAAGGCCATTACCACACATATGGCGTCGAACCTGAAGTTATTGAGTGATGCTTCATCATATTTGGTTGATGCTACAATGTCTTGTCAAATTATTGAGTCCTTGATGTACCTAACAAACATGAGAACAAATATTTTCTTTGCTGTGAACACATTAAGCCAGTTCCTGACATATCTGATACATGTTCACCTGATTGCTGCAAAGCATATTCTGAGGTACTTGAAGGGTACAATTGATTATGGGATCAAGTATGAGGTGAATTAGAATATTAACCTGGAGGGTTATGTTGATTTGGCTTGGGCATCCAGTGCCATTGATAGGAAGAGAACTTCAGGGTCCTACTTCAGTATGGGATCAGGTGTGATCTCTTGGTTTAGCAGGAAGCAGTCCTGCGTGGCACTAAGTACAACTAAAAAAGAGTATGTCGCAACTTCTTCAGCTAGTTGTGAGGCAGTGTGGCTACGGAAGCTATTGTATGATTTGTTTGATCTCCAGGTGGATGCTACTTGTATATATTGTGACAACTAGAGTTGTGTGAAGTTGTTGGAGAACCTGGTGTTCCATGACAAGTCGAAGCATATCGAGATCAAATATCACTATATCAATAATATGGTGCAGAGAGGAGTAGTAAATCTCCTGTATGTTGTGACAAATGAATAGATAGCTGATGTGTTGACTAAGCCATTAGCCAGAGTGAAGTTTGAGTGCTTCAAGGAGAAGCTTGGTGTTCTCCAGTTCGAGGTTCCTTCCAAGGGGAAGTGATGAGTCCGTTAGCTTTTCTGACATGGTGGTAGGATTAGTTCCTACCATGGTCAGAAGTAAGCGTTGTGCCTTTTTGATATGGTAGTAGGATTGGTTCCTCCCATGGTCAGATGTAAATGATGAGAACTACATCCAGTATGAAAAAGGAATGGCTCTATAGCGGAAGGCCTTTCAGAAGGCAAGGCCTACATCCAACATGAGAAAGGGATGGCTCTGTATACCTACATCCAGCATGAAAAAGTGTTGGCTCTGTAGAAGTACATCCAGCATGAAAAAGGGTTGGCTCTATAGTGGCCTACATCCAGCATGAAAAAGGGTTGGCTATGTAGAGGTACATCTAGCATGAAACAGGGTTGGCTCTGTAGTGGCCTACATCCACTATGAAAAAAGGCTAGCTATGTAGAGGTTCATCCAACATGAAAAAGGGTTGTATTTGTAGTGTCCTATATCCATCATGAAAAAGGGATGGATCTATAGAGGTACATCCAGCATGAAAAAGGGATGGCTCTGTAGTGGCCTACATCCAGCATGAAAAGCGGTTGGATCTGTAGAGATACATCGAACATGAAAAAGGGTTATCTCTGTAGTATCCTACATCTAGCATGAAAAAGGGTTGGCTCTATAGAGGTACATCCAACATGAAAAAGGGTTGTCTCTGTACAGGCCTGCATCTAGTATGAAAAAGGAATAGCTATGTAGCGGAATTCCTTGCAAGAGAAAGGCAGTACATCTAGCATGAAAAAGGGTTGTCTCTATTGATGAAGACATACATGGAGGCTAGTCCTACAACCAACATGAAAGAGGGATGGATCTATAGAACTTCCTTTGATGAGAA
This sequence comes from Pseudotsuga menziesii, assembly GCA_001517045.1. Taxonomy (NCBI): domain Eukaryota; kingdom Viridiplantae; phylum Streptophyta; class Pinopsida; order Pinales; family Pinaceae; genus Pseudotsuga; species Pseudotsuga menziesii. Next base: position 32,412 of record LPNX010687961.1, read on the forward strand.
GAATTGAGAGGTATCACCATTTGATCGAGATAGCAGAAGCAATAATGATGATGATCCAGTAATGATCCTTCTTTGATGATGATCCATTGATGATGATCTAGTGATGATGATCCAATAATGATCCATCTTTGATGATGATCTAGTAATGATCCAGTGACGAAGACTTGTGTTGATGAATTATGTCAAGAGAATACCTTCCTAGTTAAGAGGGAGTGTTGATGTATGTGTAACTTTAGAATGTATTCACTTGTATATTTTATATATTGTATTTCATTGGTCCCTAATGTTCATATAGGGAGAATAATTAATGTAATCAAGTCATGTAAATTCAGATAGGTTAACCCTCCTTGTTCATCGGTGGGGAAATTCCCCACAGTTGTGGGGCACTAGGCTTATTAGACTCTTCTAGATAAGTTGGCCTTGGTAAGCACCTGTCAAGTCAGAAACTATTATAAATAGAGAGAAAGCCTCTCTATTTGAGACACACACTCACCCAGCTATAGCACATAGGTGAGAGAAGAGGAGCTCGCACAAGTGAGAGAGAGAACACCCATTGGAGATCATCTTTCTGCCTTTGGTTTTTACTACTACCATTGGTGCTCATTCTATCTCTGACGAAGTTGCTGTGTATTCTCCTTTATGGTTTCCCTGAGTAAAAATATTTTTGTCTATTGTCTCTTGTGATTGATTTCTATGCATGTTATTCTCTCAGATAAGATCCTAAGATCATATTTTCTAAATTATAAAAATATAACATAGGGATGGCTGATATTTTTATGGATGTGGTGGAGGGGAGATCCTACAAGGAGGGATCTCGAGCCTAGGTGGTCCAGGAGTTTAGGGATGAGATTTCCACAAAGCCAAGGTTCGAGAAGCTTCATGAAACTTATCTTTCTAGCTTTAAAACTTGAGTACCGCTCTTTTTCAACTAAGAAAAAGAGTTACCCATAGTGCACTGCTCATTGTATAAAGGAATGTGGAGGTGGCATCACTTTTTATTCAAGAAAAATAGGCATTACACATTTGGGTAACAAACATTGTCCACAAGGAAAGTGCGGTCATGGACAAAGGCATGAAATCACTGATCATGGTCCAAATTCAACTTCATAACTCTGGGATTGGAGGAAAGTGCTGATGTTTTTTTCTTAGTATATTATGATGACAAGAAACATGTGTAACAAAATTCCACCCAAAGCATGATTCTAGAGGGATAGGATATGTGAAGGATTTTTCAGAACAAGTTATCACTTTGAGGAAAGATTTCACTGATTGGAGATCTTAATCAACCTAGATCAACCTACAGTACATCAATACTTTGATTCATATCTATATGATTCTCATCATGGCTACGAACCAATACAAAGAAGATCTATGTGAGGTACAAACAATCATGGCTACGAGAATACAACGTAGATCCATGCGAATAAGACTCAAACTTGGACATAACTACTAGACATACAATGTATATCTATGTCATATAGACATAAATTTGAAATTATCCATGACCATACAAATGTGGATCCATGCTATGACTTATACAAATACTCCATTGCAATCTGGGGAAAGCAACGAATGCTTAATAGACACCCAGGTTCTTCGTCTCGTCTTCAAAAAAGAGTGATTCTATCCATGTAATTACAAGTTCTTGATGTCAAACATGGTAGAAACCACTTGATTACTATTCAATGATGAAAATCGTTAACAAGTGTGAGGGATATCACCATTGATGTTGATGTTTCCCAAGGTACCCTAGTACAATCTCCTGAATATGAATAGATGATTTGATGTTGAACATTCATTTGAACATTTTGATCAAAGGTCAATGATGTAAACCTATTGTCGAAAGCAAGAGAATCAGTCATTGATGCATACATATCTAAAGGTACTACTTTGTTTCGAAGACTAATTCCTGAATTATGAACTAAAGTCGACACGAATAGTCTCATTGAAGGAGGGCCATGATGAATCCGACATCAACGACACGAAGCTCAAAAAAAAGTTCTGAAATTTGAGTATGATGTAACCATAATAATTACTCTAAGGTAGTTTTGACTGCATACGCAAAATCTCAACATGATTTTCCTTTGAACATAGGGAAACACAACTGAAGACTTGGCAGCATTCACTTGACAAGATGGATACTGTTAACACCCAAAAATGGTTAACTACCTCATCTACCCCATTTCATGGCTCATTTGTCCATTTACCTACCATATTTCCCTGAAAATCCCACTAAAAGC